>CABFKC020000023.1:0-30796 GCA_901699155.2 Streptopelia turtur
GATCTGCACTTGATCTTTCCACTTCATCTGATGAAGCAGTGGAGTTTAATAGTTTGTCTGCAAATGAACTACCTAAAAGGCAGTGTACAGGGAACCTGCAGCAGGGAGCTCCTGATTCCCACCTGACTCCTCCAAAGGTCTCTCTTCAAAGTGAACAAAAGTCAACAAAAGCTGCAGCTCCTCTCTCCTGGGGCACTGCGGTGGGCACCCGCCCTGGGACCACAGGAAGGTCCAGGATCCTTGTCCTGAGTGGTCAGGGCATCGCTGGCAGGTGAGCAGGGAAATGGAGATAGGCTGGGGATGCAGAGACTGGCTGGGACATAGATGGCCTGGGTCACAGAGACTGGCTGGGACATGGAGGTGGGGCTGGCTCATGGGAACGAGTCAGACCCAGCACAGGAGCAGGGAGGTTGGAGCAGCTCCATCCCTGGAGACATGTGCTTGTCCTGGACATGCCAGCCATAGGATACATGCCCCCAGCACAGACACGCACCCATGGGACACACAACTGGCCCACAGGGACACCAGAGACACACACACACGTTTTGCCATCATTCCAGTTTTATTGGTGGAGCCATGGTGGTGCACTTGTGTGGCGGTGGTGGTGGCCAAGGCTCTGCTGGTTCTGCAGACGCCAGTGCTGGGGGTCGGCTCAGCGGCGGCGGCGCCGTGTCCCCCGGCGGCGGCGGCTCCTCCTGTACTGCCGGCGTCGGCTCCGCCCATAGCGGCGGCGAGAGCGGCTCCGGTAGTGGCGCCGGCCATAGCGTCGGCGGCTGCGGCCCCGGCTGCGGCTCCTGCTTCGCCGGTACCGGGCCATGGTGGGCCGGCCACTGCCCTGTCCTGCCAGAGGATGCAGCTCTGCAACCCGGCCCTGCTTTTATAGGGGTGCCTGGGCAGGGCCCTTTGTGACATCACCAGTGATGTCACAATGTCCCACTCTGGCAGTTGCACATCCCCCCCATGATCGGGAGCCTTCAACGGGGCAGTTGATGGCTCCTTAGCACCTTTTGTGCCCCACTGTGCCTGTCCCCACATACACACTGAGGGTGGTACCAAGGCGCTCACAGTCACGTCCTCCCCTAACCCGGGCAGGGTGACTTCACCTCCACCAGCTGGGGGGACAGGAGGAGTGGGACCCTCAGTCGGTTGACAGGGTCCTCAGCAAAGAAGGTGCTCAGAGAAGCTGAGAAGACTCTGGACCATGTTGAAATGCCCACAGACACATCTGACCAGACTATAAAGCGAGGCCCCCACCCAAGAGCCCCTTGGAGGGGTCTTCTCAGAGCAGCGGGTCTGTGAACTGGAGCCCTCCCCTTAGACTGGGACGCTGTCTAAGGAGACTGCCTGGGACTGAGAGCGCCTCAGCTCCTCCTGTGCTGGGTGGTTATTTTTCTCTACTGGATATATCCTGGAAGGAGTCCTTGCCTACCCCAGGCAAGTGAGAGCCCTCGCCCAGCCCAGGTGAGTGATTGTTTCTTCGGGGCACCCATGAGTGAGAGGCCTCTAGTTTTGTTTCTTGTGAGTGAATGTGGGCACATTGTTGATCCTTGTTGTTCTTATGTTGTCGTACCCAAATAACCTCCTCAAGTGATAACTGAACCTGAATTTTATGTTGTTGGAGTGCTAAATAATTGTATAAACCCTGTTTCTAGTTTAGTTGCTATGCTTTCCCATCTAGAATAAAGTCTGTTTTGGAACTTGTTGTCTGGCTAAAACTGCTTTTTGTGGTGCCTCCGTGACCCCCACAGTGCTACCCGGGCTCCATGGCTACCGGCCATCCCACTGCTGCACTGGCCCCAGCTCACCACCACCATTTGCTGGCGGGTGTCTGGTCACTGTGGTGGTGCAGGAGATGCAGGAGGAGCCCCTGGGCTGGCCGGAGCCTCAGGGCTGCGGCAGGAGGAGGCACCACAGGGACAGAGGAGCCGGTTGCAGTGCCAGTGGCAGTGGTGCTAGTGCCAGTTTGCTTGTGTGTGTGGCTTTTACTTTCCTGATTAAACTGTCAGCCACTGAGTTTTATCACTTTAAGTCTTCTGATTCTCTCCCGATCCTGCTGGATATAAAGATAAATATCTCAAAAAGCTATGTTTTCATACCAGATGGACTATGGATGAATTCCCAAGGCCATTCCTTAATATTTAGGACCTGCGATTTATTATATTTCTGCCACTGCTGGAGGTGTGCAGCAACTCCTGGGACAGCAGGCAGTGACAGGCCCGGGGCTGACAGGCTCCCCCTCCCCTAGGGGCGCTCGGCTGCCACACCCAGCTGACATAGAACCTTTGTCACAATGCCCGCTACCGTGGCGAGGATGCGGTGACTCTGCAGGTGACAGGGACACTGCAGGCCTTGGTGTCAGCTCAGCAATTTCTCAGTTCCCCAAAGAAGCTGAATTCTGCAAATTGCTGCCTTTGCTGTTGAAATGAGGTCATCAGGTGGGTATTTTGGTGTAATACACTGAAAAACAGAGCAGAAATGGTGTAATATTCCCATGATATGCATGATCCCTGCACCAAACCAGCATGACGCAGCCTAAGGAGATCTGCAGCTTATTTTTTTGTACTGCCAGCAGATTGTGGAAGTACAGTAGAAAAACCATCCTTATGGAGAGATCTTTGTATTTTAGTCTCCGTCTAAGTGTCTCAAGTAGCTGGGGTTTTGGTTTGGGCCTAATCCATAAGGTCTGATGGCTTTCCTCCTCGTCTGAAGATGAATTTGCTAGAAACTATAAAGCAGAATGTCATGGTTTTATTAAAAACAAGTTTCTCCTTCAGTGAATTTTGCCTGTCAGCTAAAGCCTTCATATTAACTGCATTTTCCTGGAGAACCAGACCCATGTTTTGGTAAACCTAGCAATGGAATGCAAACTTATTGATAAGCATGGATGGACATCTCGCGAGAGGGGCGACGAGAAACAAGTGACTAAGAAACTGACCAACTGTGTATAACATTCCATTCACGTGACTACTTCATATAAAGTGGAAGATCACGAGGATCTCGTTCCTTTTGCCCTTTTGCCTTTGCTTTTTCCCTTCTGCTTATGGCCGACATTAGGAGAGGACCTTGCTAGTCGTCCCTGCGAACTGAGGCCTAGTGAGAGACTGAATCCAGCTCCGGTTGGCTGCAGAGTCTAATCCAGGACTTTGGGTGCCGGCTCTGCAGTTGCTGAGACTTTCAAGATTGGTTTTGTATATTTTGTATTATTTTCTCTATTCTTATTAGTAGCATTAGTAAAACATTGTTAATTTTTCCCACTCTCTTCTCTCTGTCCTTCTTTCCCTCCCCGATCGCCTGTCCTTAGTGGGAAGGGGGGAGAGGGAGGGGCCAAAAGGGGGAAGTGGGGGGGGAGAGGGGGTTAACAATATATCTGCCAGGGTTTTATTGTCACCCCGCAATCTTAACCCTCGACACAAAGAAAAAGTCCTGCAGCCTAGCCTTGCCTTGCCTGTCCTTGCCTGTCCTTGCCTTGCTTATTTCTTTCTCATCCTGTTCTCTGTCCCATCCTCTCTCACTAAGCCCTCGTCTGGCTACATGTCTCTTCTTCCTTCTCTTCTTTCCTTTTCTCTCACTCTCCTGCTTCCTGCCTCTTTTCGTTCAAATCCTCCATTTCAGTCCTGCAGCCCAACACTACTTTCTATTCTTCCTTCCCTTTCTCCTGCTCCCTTCGCTTTCTCCATCGGTCCCATATCTTTCTTCCCGACTTGTCTCTTGGAGACATTGGGCCACTTTGGCCCCAAGTCTGGGGATGGTTTGGCCAGTTTTCAGAGGCCTGGCTGGTGACAGCAGGGACAGCAGGCAGTGACAGGCCCGGGGCTGACAGGCTCCCCCTCCCCTAGGGGGCGCTCGGCTGCCACACCCAGCTGACATAGAACCTTTGTCACAATGCCCGCTACCGTGGCGAGGATGTGGTGACTCTGCAGGTGACAGGGACACTGCAGGACTTGGTGCCAGCTCAGCAATTTCTCAGTTCCCCAAAGAAGCTGAATTCTGCAAATTGCTGCTTTTGCTGTTGAAATGATGTCATCAGGTGGGTGTTTTGGTTTAATACACTGAAAACCAGAGCAGAAATGGTGAAGTATTCTTATCATATGCATGATCCCTGCACCAAACCACCATGATTCAGCCTAAGAAGATCTGCAGCTTATTTTTTTGTACTGCCAGCAGATTGTGGAAGTACAGTAGAAAAACCATCCTTATGGAGAGATCTTTGTATTTTAGTCTTCGTCTAAGTGTCTCGAGTAGCTGGGGTTTTTGTTTGGGGCTAATCCATAAGGTCTGATGGCTTTCCTCCTCGTCTGAAGATGAATGTGCTAGAAACTATAAAGCTATAAAGTGATTTATTATATTTATAAATATTATAAATATATTTATATATATATATTATAAAACTATAAAGTGATTTATTATATTTCTGCCACTGCTTGAGTTGTGCAGTAACTCCTGGGATTCTTCAACACCTTGCTGTTGATCACAGTAAAATCACAAAGAACACTCTGCCCCAAGCCCTGAAACTCATGTGCTGTATGGACAGACTTAAATTCTTCAGTTCTAATGAACAGGGATTTTCTGGGAAGGAAAAAACCTCCCTGAGGTTCGTGAAACAAGACTCACAGTGTCAGCACTCATGGAATACATTGCCAATCACACTGCTTGTTGTGGTTAAAGCAATTTGACTAAACAGCAAGCTAAATACAGGTCTCATGAAAAGTAAAGCAGAGCTTCACAATTCAGTACGTAATCCCTGTGACTAAGTGGATTTTAGAATTAAAAACTGAAAAGTCTGATTCAACATACAGCTGTGAAAGCCTGATCCGAATTCTGTAGAACACACAATTGTGGCACAGCCTGGAGTGATTCGATTGGTTTTTCAATTTCACAAAGAACAAAACAAGTTAACATTTACTCATGTTTAGCCCACAGTCACCCACAATCCCCAGACCATTTCTGCAGTGTTGTTACCAATAGCTCCTCTCTCAGCATATACTATGCTACAGTTCTTTATTTGGCAAAAATGATGTAATTCTGTGCAGCACAACCCGTCATCTTTATCTTTCCACCTCTTTCTGGCATTAATAATGACCAGATAAACCGATCAGGACAGACACTGAGAAATGCACGCGGCCCATGGTCTGTCACGTTCGTCAGAGCTGCTGCTGTTTGAGATTCCAGGAAGCGGAAACTTCTCTTCAGCGACTTTAGAATGAACCTGTTCTGAGCAGCCCAGCCTGTTCCTCTGTGACAGGACAGGACACTCCGGGTGTGGAATCCACAGCCCTCAGTGCTGCTGCAGCACCGAGTGAGGTGACAGCGCACGCGGCACCGAGTGACCCGGGACGTGCCGGTCGCACTTTGTGCTGCGGGCTCAGCGGCTGCGGAGCGGGGAGGGAGGAGTTTATTTGAGAGCCGAAATGATCTTCAGTTCAGTGGATTTTCCACTGCACTGAGCCACCATGACGGCACGGCTACCCAGAGACTTTTTTATTTTAATAATGGTTCAGCTCAATCAGATTTCGTATAAAAACTTGGCGGGTCAGGCGAATAATCGGACAGCTCTGGCGGGGTCCTGCCGGCAGCGCGGCTCGCCTCGCCCGTCCCGGTGACGCAATTTCCGGCTGCAGCGCTGGGCCGAGCCGAGGCTGCCGAGCGGAGGCTCCGAGCGGGGCCGAGCGGCGGGTCCGGGGGGCGAGCGGCGGGTCGGGATGGGGGCGGGAGAAGCGCCCGCGGCCGGGGCGCGCGCACAAAGGTCCGTGTGCGAACAGGCCCTTGGAGCCCCCGGTCCCGGACCCGCCGGAGCTGAGCCCGCAGCTGCCGGCCCGTTGGTGCTTGTGCAGGGGGCAGCGCAGAGGCCGCCGTGGGAAACCCGGGTGTCCCCAGCACGTTCCTCTTGGAGCAGCACGTGGCCTGTGCAGGATTTCTAAGTATTAAAAAGGACAAATGCAGTTAAAATGTTTGCAATGCTATTCTGGCACACATGGACTTTGAATGTAAGCATTTTTCAGTAAAAAGAAAAAGGTTTGGATCTATTTTCTCATTCTGATTGTTGGACATGGCTCTTCTAGAGGTTACCCATGTCCATTGGGCCTCTAGGGCATCTTCTCTGACTCACAGCACACCAAAATGTGCCTGCGTTTTGTTTAGGAGAGCCCCAGCTGCCAGGGGTGGCTGCTGTGGATGTGGGAACTGTAAAGAAAGCAGCGCGGGCACTCACAGAAACAGCACCAAGTTCTTGCCTTGCTCCTCTGGGGCTGGGGGCTCAACACACCCAGACAGGACACGCTGCCTTTCCCTGGGGGAATTTCTGGAACACAGGCTGTTTGCTTCTGACCAGAGGTGTCTCTGGACTTTTCTCATGACACCCGTCTCCAGCTCTGGAGCTCAGACCCATGAACAGCTCGATTTTAGGCCCCTTGCTTCTGCATCTGTGACAAGTCCCGCTGCTCTCACTCCAGCTTCTGCCTGATTCCTGACACCTGTCTTGGTGCCCTGGACACTTTCCCTGCTCCACGTTCAGCCGTCTAACAGGACTCCTGGAAGCCAAGAGCTCCTCTGAGAAAGGAATGAGAAAAAACAAAACCAACCAACCAAACAAACAAAAACACAAAACAAAACAAAAAACCAACTTGTAATGGTGCTTTTTTATTTTCCAAAACTAATTTGATTTTCAGATATTATATACCCTTGCAAATGATTTCTGCAGCATTTCTGCTCTGTGGATCCCAGCAGCCTGAATCACCACTTGTGACATCATCTTTCCTGCAACACGAAGATCCGTCACATGACAGCTCAAAAAGTCATATGGCAACACTATTCAAATGCCAATACAATTCCTTTCTCTGCTCTGAACTCACCGCGGTAGCAGATCCTACGCCACTGATTTACCATGGTACATTTTGAACCTTCATAGAGATTACTGAGCACTGCAAGGACATTCTTGTGTATGTACTTACTCTAATGAACAAATAGTAGAGAAAATATTTTCACTCACTGTTATTAGGTGGCAGGAGAAGTCCATTTATATTTCGGGGTTTGCTGTGATGGAAGGTACAACTGATCCTCGAACAGCCTGAGGGTTGTTTTTCCCAGAAACAGATGTGGCTGTACTTCTGCTGCAGGAGAAAATACTTGTCATGTATTGTAAGCAGAACAATAAAAATGGACTAAATGGAGCAGGACACGGTCTGCTGCTGTGACCATATTACCAAGATTTTGTGGGACCATGTTCTGATATTTTAGAACTCTTGAAGTTATCTTCAAAGTTATCATGAGCTCCAGATAACTCTAAAGTTCTCCTGAATTAGGTCAGTTGAGCTTTCACGATGTCAAACTGTTATCAGATGATCAGTGAAGCTGTTTACTTATTGTACTGCAGACTTTCCACGAGATGCTGGGCAGAAAGTTACTGAACTGACATGTGGTTGAGTTTCCTTTCCTGCACAACAGGATAATCAGGTCAATCCCCAGTGAGATGAGCTGTACAAGTGCAAATCCTACACTAGACTCTCTTGCCATTAATGGACATGGGTCCTTGGGAAATAAGGAGCAGGAAATCAAACCCAGAAAGATGCCCAGCAAAAACTGAAACACTACAAATTTGGGAACTGGTGTTCTGAGGCTGCTGTCACTGCACTGCTCACACCATCTCCCAGCTGTTTGTGCATTTGAAGGTGTTTCACCCAGATTCAGACATTAACAGCTGGGTCTCAAAGCAGCATCTCCAAAACACGCCACGTTTGGACTGCAGTCAGTACAACTGGGCCATCCCCTGAGACACACTGGGGTCTGGAGCCAAAGCCCAGCCCCCGGGCATTAATGCCAAAATCCCCAGTGTCGAAATTTGTGCGATAATGGAGAGCCCAGCACCCAACCCTGGATTTCCAGCAGGTGGAACTTAAATACAGGGCAAACACATGTTGCGGGACTTTCTTCTCAATAACTTATTCTGCAGTACTTCAGGAAGGAACTAAAAGCAGAAATTATAAATGTGGCCTACGTATTCAAAATCAATATAATCCTGATTCAATACGAAAGATGAGTGATCTTCACCCATGACTTTTATGTGTTCCCTGAGCACCTGAGCGCAGTTCACGTGAGAAATTCCCATGGTTCAGATGATCATTACCTCTTCCCACCACCTCCAAAAAACATCTACAGATGTGGCCATGACCCAGACAGACATATCAGCTTCTACGGTTACATAACAGACCTCCCTGTCAACACGGCTGTATCAAGAAATCAAGGATCCACAGCAGTCTAAGATCTACAGCATTTACCTGTGCATTTGGGGAACGCTGGAAAGGGCAGTTTTTCCCAACTTCGCCCATTTTGTCTGCTCTCATGAAGTAGTTGGTGCCTCCTGCAGCCACCCGAGTCACCAAAGGCGGTTGCCAGCCAGTATGGAATGTTACGTTTCGAAAGTTCCAACTGCTCCTCCTGCTCCTGATGTCAACATCATGGCACCAGGAGACACGTCCAGCTTGAACATCTTTCTTCATCTCCATTGCTTCAGTGTAAATTACAGAAAATTGGGCTATTTTGGAGTCTCCCATCCCAGTGTTTCTTTAATGAAAAATGGAACAAACCCATTTGCTGGGGCTTAAATAATACCCACCCCTTTGCTGAAGGAGCTGGGGCCTGAGAAACAAACCTTTGATATTGCAAAGACAAACCTTAATGACCGTTTTTTAAGCAAAACCCTTCTGCCCAACATTTTTCTTACTGTAGCTCTTTGGATGGAGGGGTGTTGGGAAGGTGGTTTAAGATTGAGGTTTTATTTCTCATGACTCCACTCAGATTTGATTGGTAATTGTCACGAAATATTACACGGAGGCACCCCGAGGTTAATTTAAGGGACAACAGAGTCCACAACAACTTTTATTAAACCAATAAGAAACAGGGTTTTAGCACTCCGCAAGTGACTTAAATACAGGTTCGGATATCAGTTGAGGAAATAATTTGAAGGGGCAGCAACTAATACAACAGACGGTCCACAGTGTGCATGCACGTGGCTGCACCAAAACAATGCTGGAGCCGGCCCTGGGTCCCAGGGAAGCACACACTTGCCAAACACGGTGCAGGATTATTTTTTAAAAGAGATGCACGTACTCGTAGTGAGTACGGGAAGAGTACACTCGCGATTCCGCGAGAGTAAATTTATAATACACTCGCAATTGTGCGAGGAAATAATTTACTTACACGTGCAAGTGTGCACGGAATCCTACACGTGCTTATGTGGAAGCACGGGAGGAAAATACACTCGCGATTGTGCGAGGGGCTCTCAGCGGCCACTAGCGACTGTGCGAGGATTAATTTAAAGTACCCGTGCAAATGTGCACGGAAAATACATGTGCAAATGTGCACGAAAAGTATAAATATACTCGCAATCCTGCGAGAAGTTTTACTTACACATGTGGCGGCGAGGCAAGCGGTGTCTCCATCCCGGGGAGCAGGGGGGCCCGTGGCTCCCGGCAGCAGAGGCCAAGCTCGTGCTCCGAGGGACCCGCACAATGGGCCCAGTCGCCGACGAGAGTCCCGTTTTTATACTGGCTGATCAGATCTGACTTGTAGGCATTCTAGAAGCTTCTCTGCACCCCCACACTGGAGTGGGTGCCCCTGAAGCCTCCAAACATCCCCCACACTGGCCGCAGGCACCCAGCAGCTCAGTGGCGCCTCGGCACTCCCTTCTCCTAATGGCCCTGGCCAGGGGCTCTGGGGCCAAAGAAAAGAAGCTGTTAGCCTCAAGTACCAGAGAAAGAGGGAGATGGGCCCACTCCTTCCAAACTGAAGGGGGGAAGGGGAAAGAGGGGGGTTGCATTCCACCACAGTAATGAATTAATTTCCAGTGGTGGAGTCTGTTTTGCCTGTGGCAGTGATGGTCAGTGATGTCTCCCGTCCTTGTCTCGGCCCATGAGTGCTTTGTTTCTCTTCTCTCCTGCCCAGCTGGGGAGGGCAGTGACAGAGCAGCTTTGGTGGGCACCTGCTGTCCAGCCAGGGTCAGCCCAGCACAGCTTCTGAGGTTTATCCCGAGGCGCAGAGCCCGGGAACCACCCGGAGGCCCCTGTGCTGACGGGGCAAAACCCACACAGCGAGTTCCCCACACCCCGGGGCCTGTGGTAGAAGCTTTACGGGGCGAAGTTTGTCTCCGTTTTTTGGGTCACGCCCGTACTGGACATGTGTTTCTAGCAGCTCTTTCAGGCTGCCCCGTTTCGTGCCACCAGTCCTGGGGCGGTTGCCAGCACTCGCGAGGTTGGGCTTTGCTATGCCGGACCCTCCGAGTTGCCGGTACGGGGAGGGGACCGTCTGGACACCGCGGCTAGGGACAGGTCGTGGTCTCGATTACGATGGGCAATCGGGACCCGCCGGTCGGGAGGGGAGCGGCCAGCTATAGCAAACGCACCAAGGCTCCCACGAACCGGTCGCAGCGCCACCAGTACCGGATCCCTCGGTAGGGGGTGGGGAAGGGTCCGAACTACCACTCAACAATATCCGATCACCTTTGGCACACGGGGCAACACAAAGCAAGCACGTACACATGTTCATTTCAATGAAAGGGCGCACATGCTCTCTTTCATCAACACTGTTTTCAGTGTTGAGAAGCAGGGGGGCCGCGGGGCACACCTGAACTGGGGAGACGCTAGAGGAAGCTCTTATATTAATTAACAAAAACTCAAGTTTTGTTCCAAAAAAACAAGTTTCTGTTCTAACAAGCCAGATCTCTGTTCTAAATAATCCGATCGTATGCTTTGCTGCGAAAAGTCCTGTATTACAGAGTCAAACTGTTTGCTTTGCCGCGAAAGGTTTTGCTTTAAAGAGTCAAACTTTTCGCTTTGCCGCGAAAGGTCCTGCTTAAAAAAGTCAGACTGCTCACTTTGCTGTGAAAGGTCCTGCTTTAAAGAGTCAAACTTTTCGCTTTGCTGCGAAAGGTCCTGCTTAAAAAGGTCAGTCTGCTCACTTTGCCATGACAGGTTTTGCTTTAAAGAGTCAAACTGTTTGCTTTGCCACGAAAGGTCCTGCTTTAAAGAGTCAAATTGTTCACATTCCTATGAAAGGTTTTCCTCCATTCGGTGCTTAAGTTTACACAGATACTGTGCTACCTTTAAGCAAACACCCAAACTGAAACACACCGCAATCCACATAACGGCAAGACCCCAGGTTACTGCAGAGATATTACTCAACCCTCTAAATAATTCCTCCATATCTGACACCCTGCTCGCTGCGCCAAAATTGTCACAGAGGTACCCCGAGGTTAGTTTAAGGGACAACAGGGTCCAAAACAACCTTTATTAAACCGGTGAGAAACAGGGTTTTAGCACTCCAAAGTGACTTAAATAAAAGTTCGGATATCAGTTGAGGAAAATTATGAAGGGGCAGCAACTAATACAACAGGTGGTGCACAGAGTGCATGCACGTGGCTTCACTCAAAACAATGCCGGAGCCGGCCCTGAGTCCCGGAGAAGTACACACTTGCCTAAACACAGTGCGGGACTATTTTTAAAGAGAGACACCTACTCTTAGTGAGTACGGGAAGTGTACACTCGCAATCCTGCGAGGGTAAATTAATAATACACTCGCAATCCTGCGAGGGTTAATTTACTTACCGTTGCAAATGTGCACGGAATACTACACGTGCTTATGTGGAAACACGGGAGGAAAATACACTCGCGATTGTGCGAGGAAATACTTTAAAGTACACGTGCAAATGTGCATGGAAAGTTACATGTGCAAATGTGCACGGAATGTACATGTTCAAATGTACACGGAATATTAAACGTGCAGATGGCTCCTGGCGGCAGTGGCTAAGCTCGTGCTCCAAGAGACCCGCAACAACCGGCAAAGTCTCGACGAGAGTTCTGTTTTACAATGTCTGATCAGACCTGACTGTAGGCACTCTAGAAGCTTCTCTGCACCCCCACACCGGCTGTGGGGTGCCCCTGAGGCCTCCAAACATCCCCCACACTGTTCACAGGTGCCCAGGGACTCACTGGCATCTCAGCACTCTCTTCTCCTATTAGCCATGGTCAGGGTGCTCTGGGGCTAACAAAAGAAGCTGTTAGCCTCAAGTAACAGAGAGGGAGATGTTCCTACTAATTCCATGATGAAGGAGGGAGCAGCAGAAAGGGGGGCTTTGCATTCTGCCACAGCCACAGGCCTATATCTTTCTTCCCGACTTGTCTCTTGGAGACAGAAGGCCACTTTGGCCCCAAGTCTGGGGATGGTTTGGCCAGTTTTCAGAGGCCTGGCTGGTGACAGCAGGGACAGCAGGCAGTGACAGGCCCGGGGCTGACAGGCTCCCCCTCCCCTAGGGGGCGCTCGGCTGCCACACCCAGCTGACATAGAACCTTTGTCACAACGCCTGCTACGGTGGCGAGGATGCGGTGACTCTGCAGGTGACAGGGACACTGCAGGCCTTGGTGTCAGCTCAGCAATTTCTCAGTTCCCCAAAGAAGCTGAATTCTGCAAATTGCTGCCTTTGCCAATGAAATGATGCAATCAGGTGGGTATTTTACTGTAATACACTGAAAACCAGAGCAGAAATGGTGAACTATTCCCATGATATGCATGATCCCTGCACCAAACCACCATGACTCAGCCTAAGGAGATCGGCAACTTATGTTATTTTACTGCCAGCAGATTGTGGAAGTACAGTATAAAAATTATCCTTATGGAGAGATCTTTGCATTTTAGGCTTGGTCCAGTTGTCTCAAGTAGCTGGGGTTTTTGTTTGGGCCTAATCCATAAGGTCCGATGGTTTTCCTCCTTGTCTGAAGACAAATGTGCTAGAAACTATAAAGCAAAAAACGTCCTGCAGCGTAGCCTTGCATTGCCTGTCCTGGCCTGTCCTTGCTTTACCTTATTTCCTTCTCATCCTGTTCTCTGTCCCGTCCTCTCTCACTAACCCCTCATCTGGCTGCATGTCTCTTCTTTCCTCTCTTTCCTTTTCTCTGACCCACCTGCTTCCTGCCTCTTTTCTCTCAATTCCTCCATTTCAGTCCTGCAGCCTGGCTCCAGGTTTTCCTCTTCCCTCCCTTTGTCTTGCTCCCTTCGCTTTCTCCTTTGGTCCCATATCTTTCTTCCCAACTTGCCTCTTGGAGACGGAGGGCCACTTTCTGTTGGAATGATAAAGGACTCAGCATTCTGATTCAATGTGAATCACGCAAAGCCATTTATTACAGAAACAAGCCTCCTTATATATGCAACTATATTCTAATCACGCGTCCACGCTCCAAGCATGGATTCGCTAAATGAGTATCATGGGCTGTCCATGTGCTGGAGTCTCACTGATGATACGTCTGATTCACGCCACGCCAGGACCCCACTGATTGAGGAACGCCCCTCTTTCTCACAGCAGATTCTGTTCTCAGCTTCTTGAAGCGGCCTTGAGATTCCTTTGAGCCTGACTAGTTCAGCAACAGATCTTTATCTATCAAAACCCCTCCACACTTCCCCCTTTCTGTTCTTGAATTAGTCAGGCTCCTTTAACCGCACAGTGTATAATTTTTGAAATATACTGCAACATAGAACACGTGATTAACAACATAATTACAATTACATATAATGCAGTTAAACCTTACTTAATAAGATCAAACAACTACCTGCCTATTTTTAAAACCTTAATTCTATTATGACAACCTTATTAACACACTATTTTAATAGATTCAAAATAGTCAGACAAGTTAATACAATATATTCTCTTAAATTCCTAAAAGATCTATAACTGCACAGTTTATAGGGTAACATACTTAATACCATCAGTATATACTAATAATTGAATTAATATCTTAAAAGTTATCTTAACCTATTTAAAAGATCAATAGCTTAACCTTAATATCCCTTCTAAAACTTATCAGTTGCTAAACTTAGATTACTATGGTAGGGATATCTCATAATTTTACCTTATCTATGCATTGACTATCTAATCATAATATCACCCTTTTGGATCTCCTGCTGATTGTTCAAATTGCCATTCTCCACAGAAGGTACACCACCTGCTTGCTAATAGGCTTCTAGACCACCAGGTCTGCGAGCATCTGTAACACTGCATTGGGATCCATGGTTTACATCTGAAACAGTCCTCACAACTTATCTTCCTCCTGTCCATCTGCATCCATTGAATCTTTGTTGAATCCACTTCAATCCTCGGCCTGTAATGACACAAACATAACCTTTTCCCCAGGTTATCAATTGATGAGGCCTTTTCCATTGACTAGTGATTTGACCATAACTAATGTAGGTTCTTTCTGATTTAGCATGGTTTTGGGTCATACTTGCAAAGTATTTCATCACATACAATGCTTTTGACAATTGGTTTTGTGGTGTTTTCCCTACTTCCACCCTTTTTTTAAAAACAAACGAACTAACAAACAAACAAACAAAGGTCAGAACCAGATATGTGTGTTGGATCTTGACTACGTACTCAAAATCACAAATCAAATTTAGAGGTTCCTCCTTAAAAAAGCTCTAAGTAATTTAAAGCTGTGCCAAGTTCTGCTAATTAGGTTGAACCTTCAATAATTTGTACAGAATGATGCCAATTGTTATCTTCTACACCAAACCACTACAGCTTTATGAGACTGCCCAGAACTATCAACAAAAACTGTGCAAGTATGTAGGATCAGACCAAATACAAGTATGGCCTATGACCTGATGTTAAAGACTTGCAGGTTCTGCAGCAATTTACATTTAGGCATGCCAAAAGCTGTGCTGTTAAGAAAATCAGCTAGTGCAAATTATAAAGACATAGATCACAAATAAAAAAAAAAAAATCAGAATTAAATTTCACAAATGGTACATATATGACAAAAGGATCATGGCCTATTAAGACTTAAATTCATTCCCTGCATTTTCTTGATTAGAGTGACAATTGGTATATCAGTCTGTTAGCATTCTCATCATACTGTCCCACAATAGCCACAGGCTGTTTCATAGACAAATCTACAAGTCCAATCGATTGCAGTCAGCCTGTAAGGTTGTCATAAATTTATTCCTCCAAGTTTCTAACTCCATTTTGGCTGTCATATTTATTGGATATTGTTTTCCCTTACCAGATCGAAGTTCTGTTTCAGATTTCTCAGTGTAGTATTTGCTTTATCGAAACATTGGCTGTTAATACTAGTGGAAATACAGCATTTGAAATTTCCTTGGAGATTTCTCACTTGCAGCAAGCAGATCTGCGCCATCCAAGCAGCTTCTTGTAGGCCATGCAACTAAACAGAATTCTCAGAAAACGTTATTTGAGCTTACAATTTACTTCACAAATCTTAATGTAAGAGAGGTATAGGACTTTCTGGCAACTATAAGAATTCATGTATTAAAACTTTGTTCCATATTTGGCATTCCATTGGTCTCAAATAATGGTCTTTCTTTCATTCTCTCCCATGACCTCAAAACTAGCATGGCCGAATTTACTAAGAAGTCTCTTACAACTAATTACCACAGAATAAGTCTATCAACAAATTTTTGGTTTAATTTTCCAGTTTCATTAGAACTATGGGTCTGCTAAGGATGCCTTTAAACTTCACCCTCTGACTGCTCCATTCAGTATTACATCGCTGCAGTGGGGGGAGAGAGCCCCCCCTTTCACTGCTTTAAAAGCAGGCAGCCAGGTTTTTCCATTTTTGTTTTTCTTTCTCTTTGTGCTGCAGTTTAGAGATGACCAAGGTCACGCAGCTGGCATAATGGCTGGTACGAAGTGGGAGGCTCTGGGGAACTTCTCAGTTACAATGAGCTGCACACAGGCCTGGGATGTTTTGGTCTTTTGTTTTCCCATTTCATTCCAGCCATAATACACTTTATATGCAGTTTCAAGTAGCTCAGCAATACTTACAGTCCTTAGGTCCATTTACCTTTTACAATTTAGAGATGTCAAAAAACAGTATAAACCAGTATAATAAACATCAATCCATTATTCTATTTTCCTAGATCCAAATCAGTTAATGTTCTAGCAACTTTTAAATACAACCTCTTCCAAATTCACATCTATCATAGCATTTTAACAATTTAAATGCTTTTCTAACAATATAAGCAATTACCCTGATGTGTAAGGATGCATCCTAAGGGGGAGCAAGGTGGAATTTTAGCAGTGGAACCGGTTCCCATTTTGTAATTATCTCCCCAAACAAGATTCTTTTGGTACCAAATATCAATATGCAAACTAAAATACTGAGCTCAGATGTGAAAACCAAATACCCAGTTCAAATATTCAGATGGATCACAGTCACACTAATTTAAGACAATATCTCAATTTTTGCATTGCACCTTTGGGCCGCTTACTGCTCAGCCAGGTGGAGGTACCTCTGGGTCTCCCTGACAAAAAAGGTCAGTGAGCGCTGGAGCCCCATTGGCACCCGCCCCCGCGCCGCCGCAGCGAGCTGGACTGGGCAAGGCCTTTTTTGTTTGTTTGTTTTGTTTTGTTTTCAGTGTCTCATCTGGTGCACTACAGCTGTTATTCCAAAACCAGGATTCTTTACATGGTGTGCATACGGAAAAGCCAAATTTAGTGCACCGAGATGAGAGACGGCCTGTCACAGAGTTGCGCAAGTCTGAATGCTGGAATAAAGGTAGCATGCTGGAGAGAAAAATAACAGCTACTACATGCAAAATTTTATTATCACATTCACGCAGTAAAGAACTAAATTACTCATGATCTTCTGAATTATCACAAAATGCACATTTTGAGTCAATGGATTCTCATGATTTAACAGACTGTGAACTTATTGTACCATATAGCACAGACCTACCAAAATTGCAACATGCTTAAACAGATACCCACAAAGAAAACAGGTTAATAAGGAAAGCATCTTGCAGACTCTAACAAGTTTGCTGTGACCTGTGTGTTATCAGTTAACTCTCTCTCAGCTGTTGAAGTTCAAATCGCCCTGCCTGTAAAACTGTCTGAAATGATTTAATGATTTCTTGTAGAGATTCATTTTGTCCTGCTCTGCTGGCCTCAAAAACAACATTAATTGCAACAAGATTCTATTTTCCGGACACTTATCAGCCAACACTGATTTCAATATTTAACAAGATCTTCCTTCCTTATAATTCCGAGTGCTTTCCCAAGTTTTAAAACACCTCCCAATACTGATTTTTTAGGAACACAACTGAAAACAATTATTCCTGACCCCATCTTGCAAGTAAAAACCTTGAGAACAGGGAGGGGGGGGGGGGGGGGGAGGAGGGGGGGAGGGGGGGGGGAGGAGGGAGGGAGGGAGGGGAAGCGGGGGGGGATGCACAGGCCTGCTTGAAAACAGTTAACTCACATTCCTGACAAGCTGCTTGATTTTCAGAGAGCTAATACACAGGAGCACATAATATGTACTGTAAAACTTGCAAATAACATGTTGATAGCAAACATTAGATTCTCTACTGCTAATCTCAACACTTGTGCTTCCTTAGCTTCTAAGTTTTCAACCTGCTTACTGATGGCCTCTTGACGATAGTCAATAAATTGCATGTAATCCTCACTGGGACCCTGATTAACAGTTACATATTATTTGGCTGTTTAGTTGGTTTCAGACACCTCTCGCATAGCTTGATATGCAAGATCTGTTGACTACCTCAGGATTTCAGAAATTTATCGTGTCTGTAGTTGCAGTGTGTCAATTAGTGTCTCTTCCAGGAGTTGTGGGATACCTGCCCCTTTCAAAGAATCCGCATTGTTCTGTCCTAAATGATCTATAGCTGTTACACTTCACAGAGTTCTTTTGCCCAGTTCTCATCCGGTGACTCCTTCTGCTCTTTCGTAGGAGTTAGAGGGTTGAAAGACAGTAAAAGCAGATTGGTAAAATTCGTAAAAGGACTGATAGTACACTTGTTTACGACTTTAGCATTCTCATCTGTCACAGGTTCTTTGAGCAAGTTGTCTGACTCCAATCTGACTTGCTGTTCTCACCAGAGTTAAATGACGGTACAGGAGGCCACCCGCTCGGCATTTTTCCTCCCCCCGCCCCAGACTGCTGTATCATCGGGCGTGCTGACAGCGCAACAGGGGATGGAGTGGGGAGGGGGTCAAAAAACACGATCCGGGTAAACTTCACAGTCATTTTTAGGTTTGTTATCAGGCTGCAACGCTGGAAAAATTCTGGCAACGGTAGCCCGCTCGGCCTTAAAGTCTTTTAAGGTGGAAATTTTAAGCTTCTATGTAGTCACTAATGATTTAGTTTCTTTATCATCTCCATTGCTGACCTTATTCCATAATTTCTGCTCTTTATCATCCCAAAGTTAACGTCTAAAAGCCTTCTCGTTTTCTCCCGGGTAGCCATTAATTCTGTACCGAATTAATAGTCTACATATGTTACTTTCTTCTTATTTAAGTCCTCTCATAGAGAGAATAGGCAGGAGGAGTTTAACTATGGCTTCTTCCTCAAAGGGTTTATTTTGCCCCATAACTTCACTCTTCCCTCCTCCCGCTCCCAGCCGCTCACCCTTTACGGTGACTTCTTCAATTAACGCGGAGCGTCCTTACCCTCCGCCCGGTTTTCAGTCCAGCTGATCCGCCTCCGGCTGGGCCGCTCTAAGGCTTTTCCCCAACTTCAGTGGTACGCCGTTCAGAGTATCACGTCGGGGTCACCATTTGTTAGAGCGAGATAAGGACTCAGCAGAACCAGTCGATTCAATGTGAATCACGCTAAGCCATTTATTACAGAAACAAGTCTCCTTATATACGTAACTATATTCTAATCACGCGTCCACGCTCCAAGCATGGATTCGTTAAATGAGTATCGTGGGCTGTCCGTGCTCTGGAGTCTCACTGATGATATGTCCGATGATTCACGCCACGCCAGGACCCCGCTGATTGAGGAACGCCCCTCTTTCTCACAGCAGACTCTGATCTCAGCTTCTCGAAGAGGCCTTGAGATTCCTTTGAGCCTGACTAATTCAGCAACAGGTCTTTATCTATCAAGACCCCTCCACAGCAGATGACAGCACGTTGGGTGGGAGTGTTGATCTGGGAACTGGTGGGTTCAGTCTGGAGAACAGGAGGCTGAGGGGAGAGCTTATCTCTGTCTACAACTGCCCAAAAGGAGGCTGGAACATGGAGGGTGTTGGTCTCTTCTCATGAGTAGCAAGTGATAGGAAAAGAGGAAAAGGCCTCGAGTTGTGCCAGGGAAAGTTTAGATTGGATATTAGGAAAAAATTCTTCCTGGAAAGGGCTGTCAGGCATTGGAACAGGCTGCCCAGGGCAGTGGTGGAGTCACCATCCCTGCAGGGGTTTAAAAGGAGTTTAGACGAGGTTCTTAAGGGAGATGGTTTAGTGCTCGAGTCAGGTTATGGTTCAACTCGATGATCCTGAGCGTCTCTTTCACCTGAAACGATTCTATGATTCTGTGATATCAACTGCATAATTCTTCTATCACTTCTTCTAAGTGCTCTTCATGTACCTGCCTCTTTACCTACAGTCCTGAAAGTTTTCTAATTAAGCACAAAAGTCTTGAATACCAGATGTAAATGATGGAAGCGACATGGCTCTATCAGTCTGGTCTGATACCTGCCAGTCCCAGGCAAACACCTCAGGTACACGGGGGCCTCTCGAGGTTTGCACTGGGTGCTTATACTGTGACCATGGAGCTCAGCCCGAAAACCTGAGAATTCCCCTCAAAACTGAAAACCAAACCAACCCAACAACAACAACAAAAAGAACAAAAATCCCCATACTCTATTTTTTGGTCAGATGAAATAATTCAATATTTCCAATAAAATGTCTGTGGAATTTCTATCCTGCCAAAATATGAATTTTCAGAATGTGTATGGACTGTGTGAGATGAAACGTTGGCCTTTCCCTGTGCTTGCAGTGCCAGAACACTGTCTATCACTATGTGTATTTAATCCCCTGGACATCCAGGAGTTTCTACCTGTCCTTACCCAGCTCACCATGTCTGAACTCATCTCTTCAGAAGTCTGTCTGGACATGTGCACTTTCCATTGCTCCCCAGACGTTCTTCACCTCTCACTCTTTGCTCATTCAGAGCCTCTCAGCTCTCACTCTGCTTTGAGCTTCAGGCAGGTAAAGTCTTTCAGCAGTTGCTCTCGTACTCCCTACAGGCAACTCTTGAGTTATGGCAACGGACCTTGCTGGAAACTACTTAATTTAACCATAGAGCTGAGAAAGATCATTAAGTTCTACTGTGTGTTTTGTTTTGTTTCCTCTAATTAAAAATTCCCCGGTGCCTGTTTACATCCAGTTCTCTAAGGAAACATGAAGCAATTCCTGCGAAGAAGCTGTAACAATCAGTGCAAACTTCAGTGCAAAATCTGATGTAAAGAAATGTGCTGGAAATCCCAGGGGCCAATGAGCAGAACAGGGAGTTTGGGGAGCTGGTTATAGATTTCCTGCTAACAATCTGAGCAGAGAAACGTCCTTCACAGGAACTGCTCTGTTTATTTGACACCTTTGAGATCTCTTCCTCTGCCTGTGTTTTCTATTTTCTTGTTCCTCCACCTCTTCATTCTTTCAAAACCTTTCCAAGGGAAAGATTCCTTGAATCACAGAGCAACTCAGGTTTGAACATCATCTTGTCTCACTGTCCTGCTCAGGGCAGGGTGAACCAGGTGAGGTTGTCCAAGGCCTCTGCCCAAGGGGAAGTCATGCTTGACCAACCTTGTAGCCTTTTATGAGAATGTAACAAGGTGGATGGATGACGGCAGAGCGGTGGATGTGGTCTGCCTTGACTTCAGTAAAGCCTTTGACACAGTCTCCCACAGCATCCTCACAGCTAAGTTGAGGAGGTGTGGTCTGGACAATAGAGTAGTGAGGTGGGTTGCAAACTGGCTTAAGGAGAGAAGCCAGATTGTGGTAGTCAATGGTGCAGAGTCTAGTTGGAGGCCAGTATCTAGTGGAGTGCCTCAGGGGTCAGTACTAGGGCCAGTATTATTCAAGATAATCATTAACGATTTGGATGAGGGAATTGAGTGTACTATCAGCAAATTTGCTGATGACACCAAGCTGGGAGGAGTGGCTGACACTGGAAGCTGTGCTGCCATCCAGAGACCTGGACAGGCTGGAGAGCTGGGCAGGGAAAAAAATAATGAAATAGAACAAGGGCAAGTGTAAAGTCTTGAATCTGTGCAGGAACAAGCCCAGGTTCCAGTGTGAGTTGGGGAATGAGCTTTTAGAGAGCGGTGTAGGGGAATGGACCTGGGGGTCCTGGGGACAGCAGGGTGACCATGAGCCAGCACTGGGCCCTTGTGGCCAGGAAGCCAATGGTACCTGGGGGGGATTAGAAGGGGGGTGGTCAGTAGGTCAGAGAGGTTCTCCTGCCCCTCTGCTCTGGCCTGGGGAGACCACACCTGGAATATTGTGTCCAGTTGTGGCCCCTCAGTTCCAGCAGGACAGGGAACTGCTGGAGAGAATCCAGCGCAGCCACCAAGATGCTGAAGGGAGTGAAGCATCTCCCCTGTGAGGAAAGGCTGAGGGAGCTGGGGCTCTGGAGCTGGAGGAGAAGGAGGGGTGACTCATTCATGGGGATCAATATGGAATGGGTGAGTGTCAGGAGTATGGAGCCAGATTCTTCTTGGTGAAAACCAGTGATAGGACAAGGGGTAATGCATACAAACGGGAACACAAAACGTTCCACTTAAATACGAGAAGAAACTTGTTCCCGGTGGGGGTGGCAGAGCCTGGCCCAGGCTGCCAGGGAGGTTGTGGAGTCTCCTTCTCTGCAGACATTCCAACCCACCTGGACACCTTCCTGTGCAACCTCGTCTGGGTGTTCCTGCTCCATGGGGGGATTGCACTGGATGAGCTTTCCAGAGCCCTTCAACCCCTGACATTCTGTGATTCTGTGATTATTACCACTACATTATAATTTAATCTCCCTCATCATCAGTTTCCACCTCTCCCCATTGAAAGGACATGTCTAAGGACATCTTTCCAGCAGACTGTCTGGACATTCGCCCTTCCCGCTGCTCTCAGGTTTCTCCTCCACTTGCTCTTTGGTCATTCAGTTGCCTTTCAACTGTCTGGTTTCTGCTTTGAGCTTCAGGGAGCTAGAAATTTTCAGATGTTTAATTAACTCTTCAGTCAACACCTTAGCTGTTTTTATAGTATCCTTTCCTTTCTTTGTCTAAAACTGTTCTTGTACGGGTGTCTCTTGTGAACAATGGACCTCATTAGATTCAGCTTTGACACAGAATTGAGGAAAGTGTTTTACTGTTTATTGAACTGTGCAGTGTTCACACAGCAGAGCAGGTGGAGCTGGTGCACAGGAGCTGCAGCATCTCCTGCAGAGCTCAGTGGAGAAGTCTGATGGGAGGAAAAGTGATGCAATCTCTGGTGGCCAATGAGGGAACGGGCAGACTGGGGGTGCGGGTGAGGAGCCAGGTTGTCCATACAGTGTCCAGCCTCAAGGGACTGTTCTCCTGCCTGTCCAGATGTCTTCAGGAGACCCTCTGGATCAGTGTCCGGTGTAGAATGCTGCTGTCACTTCTTCTATACACTGGAAAATGACAGAAAATACCCTTGAAAAAAAAAACCTCCTTTATGAAATCTTCTTTGAAATCTTCATCAGTAAGTGTCCCATTGAAACCTCTCCAGTTAGTTCTGCAAGTCTGGAAGATTTGAATGATATTACGGAAAGAAACATCGCTCGTTAGGGCTTTCTGTGTTTTAATGAGCCCCATGGCGTATTTGGTGCTGAGTCCATGAACCTCAGATACCAAGCACAGACTGAAGAATCTGCTCAAGAAGTCCAAGCCAGAAGCAAACTCCAAAGTACCTTGAAGCATAATGGGCCCCACTGAGGGCTGTTACTGACAAAGCCTCCCCAGGGACTCGTTAGAGCAGATAATTGTAGGCAGCGATTGCATCAGGCAAAGGCAAAGTGCAGCAGCTCTGATGCTGAGAAAACCCTTGGTTTCTTTGATGAAGGACAATGGCCAAGCCTTGAGCCCCTGTCCCTGGGAAGGGAGATCCTGTCCCTCACGTGTGGCTCAGGGCTCTTCCTGGGGCTGTGGGGAGTGCGATGCCCAGTGCAGGACAATGGTGTGACACTCCCTGGGGTTGCAAGGAGGCAATGGGGTGCCATGGCCATGACAACCATGTGTCTCCTCTTAGGCCTCGCTGGCAGGGACATCAGCCATAGCCAAGGGGACAAAGACCTTGGCTCTTTCAGGGACATCCAGCCTTGTCAGTGCCCTTGGCCATCTCCACCATGGTCCATCCTGCAATGTCCCAGGCCTGTGGCTGTTTCCCCACAGGCTGCAGACACCCCATGCGCTTCCCCACCTTGTTCTCACCCCAGTGTGTCCCCACCTGTGCTGCTGTCTTTCCATCCTCACCAGCTGTTCCTGGAAACACAAAGTCATACCTGATCCAGAGTCCCTCTGAATGACCACAACACTGTGCTCAGAATGACATTTCTTGATCCTGAGCTCCACTCTGGGCCTCCAGAGCTGCAGTTTCTGGTGGCTTTCCTTTCTCATGATGTTCCCTCTACCAAAAATAGTAAAATAAAATAAAATAAAAGGCGTCATCTTGGAAAGTGATTTTCAAGTTTTCTGAATCTACTACTGTCCTTTCTTGTCATGGTTTTACCACAGCCACCAACTAAGACCATGAGAGCTGCTCACATCCTCCTCCCAGTCCCCAAGTGGGATAAGGGAGACAACTGAATGGGAAGGGAGAAACTTGTGGGTTTAGAAAAAAAAAATAATAAGACAATCATAATAAAAGAACAACCTACTAATAATAATATACTTATAATATTTCTATTTACATAAAGTAAAATATATGATACTCAGTGCAATCCCCCACATAACTCCAGTTGTGCTGAACAGGCAGCCCAAAAGAAGAGAGCACCCTGGTCCTGAGCAGCTGATCCCAGCAAGAGAAAGTACAAGTGCAAAAGGTAGAGAGGCCCAAGGGCCAACTGAAAAACAGCAAGATGTCATAAAAATAAACTAACACTGAACTTCCAATAGAATGGAACTTCCGAACAGAGCTAACCAGTGTAGCCAGAAAACCAAAACTAAGGGGCTGGAAAAGGCACCTCCAGCTTTATACCAAGCATGACACTAATGGTAGAGAATAGCTTGTTATTGACCTGGATGTCAATCAAGGTGCTGTCCTGTCTGTGCCCTCTCCTAACAATTTGCACCTGCAGCTGGACTCCAGAGAAGTCCTTGGTTTCACTGACAATAGTCCAGGTAAATTAAATAGAAATAGATAAATTAAATTAAGAAAATATACTCAGTGCTATCCCCCGTGTAACTCCAGTCACACGGAGCAGCCAGTCCTGCAGAAGGGAGCACCTTGGTCCTGAACAGCCCATCCCAGCAAGAGAGAGCAAAACGGCAACAGGCAGAAAGGCCCAAAGGCCAACGGCAAAATGGCAGAACGGCAAAAGGCCGAACTGACATCGAACTCCTGACAGAATGAAACTTCTGAATGGAACTCACCAAACCAGCTGGAAAACTCAAAGTAATGGATGTAACAAGCCCTAAAAGCCGGCTCCAGCTTTAGACTGAGCATGGCGCTAATCATATGGAATATTTCATTGATCAGCCTGCATGTCAATCCAGACGCTGTCCTGTCTGTGTCCCCTCCTGCCAATCTGCATCCGCAGCTGGATGGTCAAAGAAGTCCTTGGTTTCCCTGACAACAGCCAAGATATCAGTGAGTTCTGACATTCCTTTCATAGCAAATGGCAAACACTGTAATGCTGCTAAAAGACAAAATGAACTCTATCCCAGGGAAGGAACAGCGTTATCTCATTATTCTCATAGTAAATCTGAACAAAAGCCTGTACTGGCTGTGAAGAAGAGATGTTCAAAATGCATGAAGAAAATTAACTCAATTTCAGCAAAAACAGCACGTTTCCTCAGCCTCCCCTTCACCAGGATAAAGAAGTTTGGGTCTCTCAACATCTCCACACATGACCCAGACTTTCTCTGGCCACACGACAGCTCCTCCCGTTCCTCCAGAATGGGGAACCTCACACTGGGACACACGACTCCAGATGTGACCACCCCAGTGCTGAGTCACGATGGACAAGAACTGGCCTTGTCTGGGTGGCCACGCTCCTCCCAGTGCAGCCCAATGTGCTCATGTGGCATGTTCCTGTTTAGCACCACTGAGAACTGGCTGAACATCCAGGCTCAGAGGGTTGTGACCAGTGGCACAAAGCCCAGCAGGAGGTACCATGAGGAGCACTGAAGGACACCATATCCCCACTCAACATCTCCTCCTGCAGGTGTCTCTTGGGTCCCTGGAACCACCTCAGTGACAATGGGGAGAGCACTGCCTGTATGGGGTGGAGGAGATGGGGTCTGGAATGAGGGTCCACAAGCAGTTTCTGCTGGTTGTTCATGCAGCAAGAAGCCTGGCTGGATATTTGGAGAGAAGAACTCTTCCTAAGGGCCTCCAATGGGCTTGGGGATGGTCTAGATGCATTCAAGGACCTTTACGTCCTTGTTGTAAAAACTGCACACAGAACTCAAGGTGAGGCCGCACTAATGCTGAATACAGCAGCATAGTCACCTCTTTTGACCACATGGCCATGCTGTGTTTGATGCACCCCAGGATGCCGTTTACCGTCTTGACTGCTGGGGGACAGTGTTGCCTCCTATTGACCCTGTGGCCAACCATCACGCCAGATCCCTTTCTGCAGGGCTGCTCTCCAGCCACTCTCTCCCAATCTACACTTGCACTCAGTGTTACTCTATCCCAGGTGAACAATCCAACACTTGGACTTGTTCAATTTCATGCCAAGTGCTGGGTCCTGCACTTGGGTCACAACAACCCCAGGCAGCACTATGGGCTCAGGGAAGAGCGGCTGGAATCTGCCCAATGGAAAAGGCCCTGGGGGTGTTGATGGACAGTGACTGAACATGAGCCAGCGTGTGCTCAGGTGGCCAAGAAGGCCACCAGCATCCCCACATGCGTCAAGAATAATGTGGCCAGCAGGACCAGGCAAGTGATCATCCCTCTGTTCTTGGTACTGATGAGGATGCACCTCAAATACTGTGTTCAGTTTTGGGCCCCTCACTACAAGAAAGACCTTGGGGTGCTGGAGTGAGTTCAGAGAAGGGCAACAAAGCTGGTGAGGGGTCTAGAGAACAAGTCAGATGGGAAGCAGTGGAGGTAACTGGGGCTGTTTAGCCTGAAGAACAGGAGGCTGAGGGGAGACCTTATTGCTGTCTACAGCTACCTGAAAGGAGGTTGTAACATGGAGGGTGTTGGCCTGTTCTCCCATATGGCAATTGGAGAAGGAGAGGAAACAGCCTGAAGTGGCACTTGGGAAGGTTCAATTTGGATATTAGGAAAAATTTCTTCTTGTAAGAGTTTGTGAGGCATCAGAACAGGCTGCCCAAGTAGTGGTTGTTTCACCATCCCTGGAGGTCTTTAAACTACATGTAGATGAGGTTCTTAGGAATACGGTTTAGTGCCAGAGTTGGGTTAACGGTTGGACACAGTGATCTTGACGGTCTCCTTCAACCTAAATGATTCTATGATCTCATTGGGATGAGAAACATGGTGAGGCAGCTCTCCCAGATGGAGTACTGATATGGATGGATGGATGGATGGATGGATGGATGGATGGATGGATGGAGAGATGGATTGGGACAGAGCGAGGCAGTCCAAGGCAGATAACTGAAGGTCCTTCACCATCTCCAGGAACACTGGGCACCCACAGATGGACACTCAAACCAGCACCATGACGTAACATGGTGCCCCATGTCCTCTCCTGAACCATGAAAAACACAAGTACATCAGTATGGCCTTGCGGGGAAAATTTATTCAGGATGACCACAGCTTTGGAAGAAGACCCCAAGCCCCAAATACTGAGGAAATCCCCTTTTGTGGGGTGATTCAAAGAGATGGCCCCAATTTCAGAAATACAGTGATTTAAAAATGGGTCCACAACTGTATTACAGAGATGTGACACAGGACACCAGCTGTACCAGGGCCCCAGAAACAAGCAGACAGGGCTCTGAGTCACTGCTCTGGAGAAGTGCCGTGGGTGAAGAAATTCCATGACAAACATGGTTATCACAGATGAAATGCTCAATGCACAGGAGGTTCCTGAGATGAACTGGAAATCACTTCTGAAGAGACACAGGTAACTTATTGCTGCTGACAGAAAAATGACTGAATCAGCTTCTTCAGTGCCACCTTCAGCTCCTGGTTCCTCATGCTGTAGATGAGGGGGTTCACTGCTGGAGGCACCACTGAGTACAGAACTGACACCACCAGATCCAGCCCTGAGGAGGACATGGAGGGGGGCTTCAGGTTGGCAAACATGCCAGTGCTGATATAGAGGGAGACCACGGCCAGGTGAGGGAGGCAGGTGGAAAAGGCTTTGTGCCGTCCCTGCTCAGAGGGGATCCTCAGCACGGCCCTCAAGATCTGCAGATAGGACATCACGATGAACACAAAACACACAAAAGCTAAACAGGCACTGACCACAAGAAGCCCAAGTTCCCTGAGGTAGGAGTGTGAGCAGGAGAGCTTGAGGATCTGGGGGATTTCGCAGAAGAACTGTCCCAGGGCATTGCCCTTGCATAGGGGCAGTGAAAATGTATTGGCCGTGTGCAGCAGAGCAGTGAGAAACCCAGTGGCCCAGGCAGCTGCTGCCATGTGGACACAAGCTCTGCTGCCCAGGAGGGTCCCATAGTGCAGGGGGTTTGCAGATGGCAACATAGCGGTCGTACGACATGACGGTGAGAAGAAATACTCGGTTGTAATGGGAAAAACAAACAAAAATAGCTGCGCAATACATCCTGTGTAGGAGATGGCCCTGGTGTCCCAGACGGAATTGGCCATGGACTTGGGTACAATGGTGGAGATGGAGCCCAGGTCGAGGAGGGCGAGGTTGAGCAGGAAGAAGTACATGGGGGTGTGCAGGTGCTGGTCCCAGGCTATGGTGGTGATGATGAGGCCCGTTGCCCAGGAGGGCAGCCAGGGTAGATGCCCAGGAAGAGCCAGAAGTGGAAGAGCTGCAGCTCCCGTGTGTCTGTGAACGGCAGGAGGAGGAACTGGGTGATGGAGCTGCTGTTGGACATTGGCTGCCTGTGGGCATGAGGACCTGTGCAAGGAGGAAAAAAAAGTGATAAGTTAGGGAAGACTTCTCTGGGGAAAATAAACATGCTATTTCTCAAGGAAAACCCCTCCATGATGGAGGGATGTTTCAGCTCATTCTCTCTTTCTAGTAACTGAGAAAAACTGTTCATCACAGTTTAAAATGCAGCTTGGGCATCTGGTTTCCATGAACAGTGCTCTGGGACAAGACCCCTGAGTTGATGTCAGAACAAAAGTGACCCACACTCGCACCCCAACCCCAGAGAGCAAGAGCACCAGGGACAGGTGGAGAAACAGGGAAGGACACTGGCAGTGTTCCTGAGAAATAAAGAAAGGACAGAAAGGCAGACGGGCATGCTGTGGAACCTTCTCCTGACCCGGCTGTGCTGCTGCCACTCACATAATGACACTGTAAGAGCAAGTACTTTTAGCACCTTATTTAGAGTACCACGTTCCAGGAACCCTTCACCTGCAGGTCCAGCTGCTGAGGTGGAGACTTGTGACCTGGACCCCATGGCTTTGGGGCAGAGGGTCTGCTGGGGAGGAGAGGAGACCAGGGGATTGCACTGGGAAATGTGTCTGAGCTGTGGGGGATGGCAGGGGGGTCCTGAATCCCCTCCCCAGCATTTCTGGTCCATCTCCCTCTCCCTGCCCATGTCTGTGCTGCCTGCAGCTGTGTCTCTGTCCCTGGGTCTGCTCCCTGTCAGTGTCACAGACCCCATCCCACCCGCTGTGTGCTCAGCTCTGTCCTGCTCACACCTCCTGGCACTGCCCAGGGGCAGCTCTGTGTGTGCAGGGGCTCAGGAGCAGCTCAGACACGTTCCTAACGAGAACTGGAGTCTCAGTGTCTTCTCCAAGAGAGAAATAAATCCCCATCTCCCACTGCACACCCAGCCAACCAAGAGTGGAAAACTGAAAGCACAGACTCCTTCCCTTGTGGCTGTTGCTGTATCAATGTTGTTGTTCAGAAGGACCCTCTGCCATGTCTGTGGGGGGATCTGGAGCTCTGAGCAGCCCTGACCCACACAGCCCCGTTCAACCCCACAAGCTCCCTGCCTGCCCTGCCGGGGATCGCTCCTTCCCCCCGCAGCTGCTGCCATGGGATCTCCCGGGCAGACTGAGCGCTGACCCTGGCAGGCGGCAGAGTCCCTGGCAGGCGGCAGAATCCCTGCCCGGCACAGCCCTGGGGTGCAGGGACCCTGCTCTGCAGGACAGTCCTGGGCACCCCTGGGTGCTCCCCCTGCAATCACCCTCAGCAGAAGCTGCCATCATGCCCTGTCCCTCTGACAGTGCAGCAGGGAAGCGCTGGTCTGCACCATGTTCTTGTCCTCTACATGAGAAATACTCAACCGAGACCTGACAGATCCTGTAAATTGTGGGATGTATCATCTTTAGGAGATCCCTCCAGGAAACACAGCTGCATTGTCCTACAGCCAGAGACTTACCGTGTTACAACTGTGAAGATTTCTCTCAATGAGCCCTCAGCAACCAACCCCCCTACATTGCCTTTCCCCTCTCTGTGCCTGGCTCCTGTGTCCTCGGTGCTGCAGGCAGAGCCCTCAGCCCTGCTGCGTGTGGCGGAGGAGCTGCTCCTGGCAGAGCTGTCTCTCTGCAGCGCTGCCGCTTCCATGAGCTCCCTGTGTCCCAGGAGGCCAGCCAGCTCGCAGCACAGGAGCAGCACAAGGCGCTTTAATGACCCCTCTGGTGTGTTTGGTGCTGAGTCCATGGACCTGAGACCCTGGAGGAAGGTGATGAAACTTCTCAAGAAGTCAGATTCAGATTCCAAAGTTTCCAAACTCCAAAGTTTCTTGTACTGTTAATGGGTCACACTGAGAGAACCTACTGAGAAACTAAATCCAGGTTTGATTAGAGAAGAAAACTGGAGGTCAGGAAATGTTGAGGAGTCAGCATAAGAGGGGCAGAACAACATGGGGCAGTGTTGTGGTGACTGGACATCAGCTACAGACTCACTGGTGAGGAAGAGGAATTAGATGAGGCCTCCTTCTGACAAATGAAAGAAGCCTCATGTTTCCAGGGCCGTATCCTCGTGGCAGACCTGAGATATCAGAATATTTACAAGGTACCAGCCATCCAGGAGGGTTTGGGAACCCATTGACAACATCTTCCTGACACGGGTGACTGAGGAGTCAGTGGGGTGAGGTGCCCTGTGGGACTTCACGCTTACAGACCAGAAAGAGTTGGTCAGGATGGAACAGTCAGGGATGGGAAAGTGGGAGCTGAGGCTCCTGGGATATGATCACAAGGCCAAGAGCAGGATTTCAGGAGAGCAAGCTTTGACCTGCTGAGGGACCTGCTTGGGTCTGTGGGATATGACCTTGGTGTCTGCAGTGCTTTCTCTCCCATTTCCTCCCTCCTTTCTCCCACCTTCTGTTGTGCAGCGTTTTTTACCCTTTCTCAATTACAATATCCCAGAGGTGCTGCCGGCATCACTGGGTGGCTCAGATTGGCAAGGAGTGGGTCCATCTTGGAGCAGCTGAAATCAGCTCTGTCTGACATTGGTCAAACTCCTGTTGTCTTTTCAGAGAGGTGACAACCCCACACTCACCCCAGTTCCAAGACTTTGCCCTGTAAGCCCAGTACAGGGTGACAACTTGTTGGGTGTTACAAACTACTTGATCACGGAGAAGAAATGAAAGAGATCTTCTGTCAGTAACCTGAGGAAGTCACCAGTCAATGAGCAGGTTCCTATGGGTACTGTAATTGCCCTGACACTCATGGCCAGGAAAGCTGTAGGCCAACAGTCCAGAGTATCCTGGGCCAACG
>CABFKC020000023.1:31296-160330 GCA_901699155.2 Streptopelia turtur
TCCTCTGGATATCAAAGTAAGAGAGTTTGTAATTGTGCTTCAAGATGTCCCAAGGCCCCCTGTAGCTTTCCAGATTCCACACAGTTGGCTTAAGACTGTATCTGACAAGAGAGGTTGGTGGTGGGCAGGAGGTGGAATGGACTGTGTTCTGCAGAGGCCATGGCAGTGGTCTCCCTGTCGGTGCTGGTTTCAGCTGGACAGGCACACGTGCCCCTCTCTGCACTGTGACGTACCCTCCTCCTGCTTCCCTTGCCCTCCCTCAACACCCGTCTGGCTCCCAGGCTCGTGGGGGTGTTGTTTCCATCACCGGTGACACCCATACCATCGTAGCTGAACTGTGCGGTGCCACAAAGAGGTGGAGAACCCTGGGAATCCCTGAGAAATGAGGGAGATGTTCAGCATCACACCCTCTTTCTGCCTCCTGGGCGCTGCTTGCGGGTTCACAGTGGTTGTCCTCAGCATCATCGAGCTGGTTTTTTTTTGCGTAAACTCCTCGTAACTGTTTGGGTGTGGGAATTTCCCAGAGCTCAGGGCTCTCCCTTCTCACTCCTCCAGGCAGCCGCATCTGTCACCACAGCTCTGGAAGACTTTGTGAAACCTGAGCACCTGGATGGTGAAAACTGCTTTAAATGTAGCAAGTAAGGCTATTATTGATGATGCATTCATACTGGATCCTGTGCGAAGGTGTCATTGAGCAAAATCAGCTTTTCACATTGGATTAAGGCACAGTAATGAGATGCAGGTTTTTTAACATGGCATTATGGTACTGAATAGCCTTAAAAGAGCACAGGGATGTGTGAGACAGGAAAGGCTGTCTGGCCTTTTGGGGGAAAAAATGGTGTGTTTCAGCCCTTGGCTCTGTCCTGGCTTTCAAGGTGTGACAAGATGACTGCCGCCTCCAAGAGGTTCACAGTCCATGGCGCGCCCAAGGTTCTCACGGTGTGTCTGAAGAGGTTTGAAGCTTTCACCGGCGACAAGATCAGCAAGGTGTGTGCACAACTGGAGTGCAACGTGCTCTTCCTGGAGCGGGTTTCCCAAAGCTGGACGCTCTGTCGCAAGCTGCTCATGTTGAGATTTCCATGTTCCCTTCTGGGGACAGTTCCTGTGGGAAGACAAATGTGTCCTCTGCTCCCACAGAGCTGCTTTGGTCCAGATGAGTTTCCTGCCACCCAACTTGGGACATATTGCTGTGTCCTGAAGTGTTCCAGGGTCATTGCTGAGCCCTCCTGGTCTCTCCGTAGGTTGTGGAGTACCCCCAGTACCTGGATCTTCGCCCGTACACATCTCAGGCAGCTGGAGAACCGCTCCTTTACTCCTTATACGCCGTCCTGGTGCATGAAGGTGACAGCTGCCGTGCAGGACACTACTTCTGCTACATAAAGGTGAAAAGCGACTTCCTTCTGAACAAAGGAAAAATGTATCCTGGGGAAAACTGACTTTCCTGGCCGTGTTACTGACAGCCAAGGATTTGAGGGGAGAAGGTTTCCTCAGGGGCTGGAATGCATATGTTTTGAACACTTCTGGTTTGGCAGTTTTTGGCCTGTGTTTTGTGGAGAAGCCGTGCCATTCATCTCCAGATATCGACGCTTTTCTTTGCAGGCCAGTGATGGACTGTGGTACCACATGAACGATGAGACTGTGAATCTTTGCGACAGTGACACAGTCCTCAGGCAGCAAGCCTATTTACTGTTTTACATCAGGTAATCACAAGCTTAAACCGTGTTCAGAACACATTTCCTTTTCCTGGCTTTGCTATTTTTCTTCTCATCCTCCTGAGTGTTTCTGTCATAGCAGACAATTACCACCTGCATTGTTCAGCCCAACCACATTTCCCATTTGTGGTCTTAGTTGCATCTTCTCCCTGTCATATAAACTGTTCCAAGAAAATGCCGGAACCCAGAGGAGGCTGCAAGAACAGCCCTCAACAGAGATCCCTCTTTTTTTCCCCAGGTGCTCTGATTTGGAAGTTGGACAAAGGGCTTCTTCCTCACCAGCACCACCAGAAGCCCGTTTCCCTCCTCAGTCAGTGGGCGGCCGGCAGCAAGCAGGTGCGTTCTGTGGGACCGCAGCATCTGCCCCATAGGACTAAGGCGGCTGTGGGGAGGTGGTCAGGGCTCCAGACAGACAGCGGGTTTCTTTTGGGGATCTTGGCAAGCGCTCTCTTTTCCTTCCCACCACGGCAGCTTTCTGCACAGTTGCAGCATGGCTCCCACTCCCAGCATCCACCTGGATCCATCCCATTTGTCCTCCTTGGCCCCTCTGCAGCCTCCAGGAGCCTTTGAGAGGCCCTTAGCTGTCCCCTCACAGCTTCTGGGGGTTCCCCACTGGTGGGTCCTGTCAGGAGGAAAGGGCAGGAGCTTCTCACAGGTCTCTTTGCAGGACATGGTGGGGGGCATGGAGGACTCTCCAGAGGACAGCAGCTCATCCGCACCAGCCATCACCAGCCAGCAAAGCCGGGCAGGAGTGCAGGAGGCAGCTGCAGGCTGGCCGTGCCCCATCTGGCCAGGCAGGATCAACAGCAGCTCCTCCGTGGGCTCCTGCTTGCGTCACTTCTTCCACGGCTTTTCTCAGGCTGGTGTTCAGAAGGAAAGCTGCGTGCCCACTGAGCTGTCACCCCTGTGACCGTGTGCTCCACTCTGCACGAGAGGACAGCAGCAAAGAGGAGCGGGGATTCAGCCCTTCTGCCCCCTGCCAGGAGAACAGTGCCAGGGAGAGGCCAGGAGCAGATCCCCGCACTGGGGCAAGGATCTCCGCAGCTGGGTTGTGGAGACTGCGGACTATGAACACTCAGACAGGAGGAGGGGGAGAAGACCCAGTCCCCTGAGCTGTGATCCCACTCACAGGGACGAGGCAGCTCCAAGACCCTTCCGATGGCAGCGCCCAGCCTGCACCAGCACCTCCAGTGTCCTCCACCAGCAGCTCCCAGCCTGCACCAGCACCTCCAGTGCCCTCCAGCAGCAGCTCCCAGTCTCTTCCTGCCACCAGAGCTGCTCAGGGGCAAACCCGGCCAAGGCGGAGAGATCGGAGCAGATCCCCGCGGCGGGACTATGATCTCTGCAGCCGGTTTCTGGAGATCACAGACCCAGCATCGCTCAGCAAGGAGGACGAAGAGCTGGAGAACAAGTCCTCCACGGTGTGACCAAGCCCTAAGGGATGATGCGGCTCCAGGGCCCTCCAACAGCAGCTCCCGGTGTCCTTCCGCACCCAGAGCTGCTCGGGAGCAGACCCAGCTGAGGCAGAGGGAGCAGAGCAGATCCCCGCGGCGCCGCTATGATCTCCACAGGCAGTTTGTGGAGATCACGGACTGTGACCCCTCAGCACAGAGGAGGACGAGCAGGAAGGCTTCAGTGCCCTGGAGATGCAGATGAGGAAAACGGTCAGTGGTGACGGGGGCAGATTGCAGCCTGGATGAGGGAGGACACAGCATCTGACGCCTGTGATGCTGGAGAGGAGGAAGAGGAGGAGGAAGAGTCCAGGAAGCAGCAAAGCTGCCCCAGCAGGGACCAAGCTGCCCCAAGGGCACCAGCAGCCAGTGCTGCCTGTGGCAGGAGGAGCTCAGAGAGCCCTTCCAGAGCCACGGGCAGCTCTGCCGGCTGGCCCGCCTGCCCACAGGCCCTGGAGGAAGAGCTGAACCTGCGTGCCATGGCTGGATCGTGCTCAGAAACACTCACTGGGCACCACCGGGCAGAAAAGCCAAAGCCACCATTAAAAACAAACTCTTGTTGGCCTCGTGTGTCTCATTTATGGGATGTTTGCTTCTCTGTGGGTTTTGAGGCAATTGGAGAAATCCCCATTCTGAGAAGTCTCTGTGGTGGGTTTTGGGAGCTGTGTGTTGTGTGTGCCCATCTTGCCATCTCTTCTGTTTCAATGTGGAGTTGTAAGGAGCCATTGGAAGGGGGGATGTTGTTTTTGGAACTGATCTGGCACCTGACCCCAGCAGGGGAAGGACTCAGAGACATCAGCCTACGAATCCTTAATGTAAAACAAAGTCCATTTGACATAATCCCGGAATCCAAACTGATTACTGTATTTAAAAAGTTAATCTAGGGGGAAGGGTAATCAAAGAGCCAGGAATCCATATTTTGAATAAATCAGTAAGGTTAGAGGGTTGTTAGAATTAGGTGAATGAGACAGGTAGACTGAGGCAAGCAGTGGGTGGTCTGTAACCCTGCAGCACTAGCCGATGGGGAGCAGGGGAGGGATGTGCAGCTGGATCGGTGGATATTCCCTGTGCCTGTCTTTGGGTAGAACACCTGGTCTTGCCAAATGGTTTATAAAATACGCTTTGCTGAGAGATCCTGCCCGGGCTGTTCTCTTGGCAAGGCGATTGTTTCCTACAGCAGGATTTGCAGCAGAAGTTTGGCAGGACAAGAGGCCCATGCGGTCAGGAAGCACAGCAGACACTGGAACGTGGGGTCACGGGCACCAAACCTCTTTCCTGCTGTGCCCTTCATCTCTTCTCCCTCTGTCCCTCTGCTGCTTCCTCCCCTATTCCTCCACCCTTCTGAATCTCTGTGCAGGGTTTCTCGTATCTCCCTCTCCGTCTCCACCCCTCTGTGTTCTCACCATCCCTGGTTTCTCTTTGTCGTCATTCTGGTCTGTTGCTCTGTCCTGCTCCGTGCCCCATCATTTTTCACTGTATCCCTCTGTGGAGGGGTCTTGATAGATAAAGACCTGTTGCTGAATTAGTCAGGCTCACAGGAATCTCAAGGCCTCTTCGAGAAGCTGAGATCAGAGTCTGCTGTGAGAAAGAGGGGCGTTCCTCAATCAGCGGGGTCCTGGTGTGGTGTGAATCATCGGACGTATCATCAGTGAGACTCCAGAGCACGGACAGCCCACGATACTCATTTAACGAATCCATGCTTGGAGCGTGGACGCGTGATTAGAATATAGTTACGTATATAAGGAGACTTGTTTCTGTAATAAATGGCTTAGCGTGATTCGCATTGAATCGACTGGTTCTGCTGAGTCCTTATCTCGCTCTAACAAATGGTGACCCCGACGTGATACTCTGAACGGCGTACCACTGAAGATGGGGAAAAGCCTTAGAGCGGCCCAGCCAGAGGCGGATCAGCTGGACTGAAAACCGGGCGGAGGGTAAGGACGCTCCGCGTTAATTGAAGAAGTCACCGTAAAGGGTGAGCGGCTGGGAGCGGGAGGAGGGAAGAGTGAAGTTATGGGGCAAAATAAACCCTTTGAGGAAGAAGCCATAGTTAAACTCCTCCTGCCTATTCTCTCTATGAGAGGACTTAAATAAGAAGAAAGTAACATATGTAGACTATTAATTCGGTACAGAATTAATGGCTACCCGGGAGAAAACGAGAAGGCTTTTAAACGTTAACTTTGGGATGATAAAGAGCAGAAATTATGGAATAAGGTCAGCAATGGAGATGATAAAGAAACTAAATCATTAGTGACTACATAGAAGCTTAAAATTTCCACCTTAAAAGACTTTAAGGCCGAGTGGGCTACCGTTGCCAGAATTTTTCCAGCGTTGCAGCCTGATAACAAACCTAAAAATGACTGTGAAGTTTACCCAGATCGTGTTTTTTGACCCCCTCCCCACTCCATCTCCTGTTGCGCTGTCAGCACGCCTGATGATACAGCAGTCTGGGGCGGGGGGAGGAAAAATGCCGAGCGGGTGGCCTCCTGTACCGTCATTTAACCCTGATGAGAACAGCAAGTCAGATTGGAGTCAGACAACTTGCTCAAAGAACCTGTGACAGATGAGAATGCTAAAGTCGTAAACAAGTGTACTATCAGTCCTTTTACCAATTTTACCAATCTGCTTTTACTGTCTTTCAACCCTCTAACTCCTACGAAAGAGCAGAAGGAGTCGCCGGATGAGAACTGGGCAAAAGAACTCTGTGAAATGTAACAGCTATAGATCATTTAGGACAGAACAATTGCGGATTCTTTTGAAAGGGGCAGGTATCCCACAACTCCTGGAAGAGACACTAATTGACACACTGCAACTACAGACACGATAAATTTCTGAAATCCTGAGGTAGTCAACAGACCTTGCATATCAAGCTATGAGAGAGGTGTCTGAAACCAACAAAATGGCCAAATAATTTGCAACTGTTAATCAGGGTCCCAATGAGAATTACATGCGATTTATTGACTATCTTCAAGAGGCCATCAGTAAGCAGGTTGAAAACTTAGAAGCTAAGGAAGCACGAGTGTTGAGATTAGCAGTAGAGAATCTAATGTTTGCTATCAACATGTTATTTGCAAGTTTTACAGTACATATTATGTGTTCCTGTGTATTGCCCCTCTGAAAATCAAGCAGCTTGTCAGGAATGTGAGTTAACTGTTTTCAAGCAGGCCTGTGCCTTCCCCCTCCCCCTCTTCTCAAGGTTTTTACTTGCAAGATGGGGTCAGGAATAATTGTTTTCAGTTGTGTTCCTAAAAAATCAGTATTGGGAGGTGTTTTAAAACTTGGGAAAGCACTCGGAATTATAAGGAAGGAAGATCTTGTTAAATATTGAAATCAGTGTTGGCTGTTAAGTGTCCGGAGAATAGAATCTTGTTGCAATTAATGTTGTTTTTGAGGCCAGCAGAGTAAGACAGAATGAATCTCTACAAGAAATCATTAAATCATTTCAGACAGTTTTACAGGCAGGGCGATTTGAACTTCAACAGCTGAGAGAGAGTTAACTGATAACACACAGGTCACAGCAAACTTGTTAGAGTCTGCAAGATGCTTTCCTTATTAACCTGTTTTCTTTGTGGGTATCTGTTTAAGTATGTTGCAATTTTGGTAGGTCTGTGCTATATGGTACGATAGGTTCAGTCTGTTAAATCATGAGAATCCGTTGACTCAAAACATGCATTTTGTGATAATTCAGAAGATCATGAGTAATTTAGTTCTTTACTGCGTGAATGTGATCGTAAAATTTTGCGTGTGGTAGCTGTTATTTTTCTCTCCAGCATGCTAGCTTTACTCCAGCATTCAGACTTGCGCAACTCTGTGACAGGCTGTCTCTCATGTCAGTGCACTAAATTTGGCTTTTTCGTATGCACACCAGGTAAAGAATCCAGGTTTTGGAATAACAGTTGTAGCACACCAGATGAGACACTGAAAACAAAACAAAGCAAAAAAAAAAAAAAAAAAAAAAAAAAGCTCAGTCCGGCGGGGGGGCTGATGGGCTCCGGCGCCACTGACCCTTTTTGTCAGGGAGACCCAGAGGTACCTCTGCCTGGCTGAGCTGTGAGCGGCCCAGAGGTGCAATGCAAAAATTGAGATATTGTCTTAAATTAGTGTGACTGTGATCCATCTGCATATTTGAACTGGGTATTTGGTTTTCACATCTGAGCTCAGTATTTTGGTTTGCATATTCATATTTGGTACCAAAAGAATCTTTTCTGGGGAGATAATTACAAAATGGGAACCTGTTCCACTGCTAAAATTCCACCTTGCTCCCCATTAGGATGCATCCTTACATATTAGAGTAATTGCTTATATTGTTAGAAAAGCATTTAAATTGTTAAAATGCTATGATAGATGTGAATTTAGAAGAGGTTGTATTTAAAAGTTGCTAGAATATTAACTGATTTAGATTTAGGAAAATAGAATAATGGATTGATGTTCATTATACTGGTTTATACTGTTTTTTTGACATCTCTAAATTGTAAAAGGTAAATGGAGCTAAGGAATGTAACTATTGTTGAGCTACTTGAAATTGCATATAAAGTGTATTTTGGCTGGAATGAAATGGGAAAACAAAAGACCAAAACATCCCAGGCCTGTGTGCAGCTCATTGTAACTGAGAAGTTTCCCAGAGCCTCCCACTTCGTACCAGCCATTATGCCAGCTGCGTGACCTTGGTTATCTCTACACTGCAGCACGAAGAGAAAGAAAAACAAAAATGGAAAAACCTGGCTGCCTGCTTTTAAAGCAGTGAAAGGGGGGTTTTCTCTCCCCCCTACTGCAGCGATGTAATACTGAATGGAGCAGTCCAAGGGTGAAGTTTAAAGGCATCCTTAGCAGACCTATAGTTCTACTGAAACTGGAAAATTAAACCAAAAATCTGTTGATAGACTTATTCTGTGGTAATTAGTTGTAAGAGACTTCTTAGTAAATTCACCATGCTAGTTTTTGAGGTCATGGGAGAGAACGAAAGAAAGGCCATTTTTTGAGACCAATAGCATGTCAAATTTGGAACAAAGTTTTAATACATAAATTCTTATAGTTGCCAGAAAGTCCTATAGCTCTCTTAGGTTAAGATTTGTTAAGTAAATTAAGCTCAAATAACGTTTTCTGAGAATTCTGTTTAGTTGCATGGCCTACAAGAAGCTGCTTGGGTGGTGCAGATCTGCTTGCTGCAAGTGAGAAATCTCCAAGGAAATTTCAAATGCTGTATTTCCACCAGTATTAACAGCCAATGTCTCGATAAAGCAAATTCTACACTGATAGATCTGAAACAGGACTTCGATCCGGTAAGGGAAAACAATATCCAATAAATATGACAGCCAAAATGGAGTTAGAAACTTTGAGGAACGCATTTATGACAACCTTACAGGCTGACTGCATTTGATTGGACTTGCAGATTTGTCTATAGCTACAACATAGAAACAACCTGTGGCTATTGTGGGACAGTATGATGAGACTGCTAGCAAACTGATATACTGACTGTTATATACCAATTGTCACTCTGATCAAGAAAACGCAGGAAATTAATTTAAGTCTTAATAGACCATGATCCTTTTGTCATGTATGTACCATTTGTGAAATGTAATTCTGATTTCTTTAGTTTGTAATCTATGTCTTTATAAATTGCACTAGCTGGTTTTCTTAACAGTATAGCTTCTGGCGTGCCTAAATGTAAAATGTAAATTGCTGCAGAACCTGCAAGTCTTTAACATCAGGTCATAGGCCATACTTGTATTTGGTCTGATCCTACATACTTGCAAAGTTTTTGTTGATGATTCTGGGAAGTCTCATAAAGCTGTAGTGGTTTGGCGTAAAGATAACAATTGGCATCATTCTGTACAAATTATTGAAGGTTCAACCCAATTAGCAGAACTTGGCACAGCTTTAAATTACTTAGAGCTTTTTAAGAAGGAACCTCTAAATTTGATTTGTGATTTTGAGTACGTAGTCAAGACCCAACGTATATATCTGGTTCTGAACTTTTTGTTTGTTTGTTTGTATGTTTTTATAACAAAAAAAAAGGGGGAAGTAGGGGAAACACCACAAAACCAATTATCAAAAGCATTGTATGTGATGAAATACTTTGCAAGTATGACCCAAAACTATGCTAAATCAGAAAGAACCTACATTAGTTATGGTCAAATCACTAGTCAATGGAAAAGGCCACATTAATTGATAACCTGGGGAAAAGGTTATGTTTGTGTCATTACAGGCTGAGGATTGAAGTGGATTCAACAAAGATTCAACGGATGCAGATGGACAGGAGGGAGATAAGTTGTGAGGACTGTTTCAGATGTAAACCATGGATCCTAATTCAGTGTTACAGATGCTCGCAGACCTGGTGGTCTAGAAGCCTATTAGCAAGCAGGTGGTGTACCTTCTGTGGAGAATGGCAATTTGAACAATCAGCAGGAGATCCAAAAGGGTGATATTATGATTAGATAGTTAATGCATAGATAAGGTAAAATTATGAGATATCTCTACCATAGTAATCTAAGTTTAGCAACTGATAAGTTTTAGAAGGGATATTAAGGTTAAGCTATTGATCTTTTAAATAGGTTAAGATAACTTTTAAGATATTAATTCAATTATTAGTATATGCTGATGATATTAAGTACGTTACCCTATAAACTGCGCAGTTATAAATCTTTTAGGAATTTAAGAGAAAATATTGTATTAACTTGTCTGGTTATTTTGAATCTATTAAAATAGTGTGTTGATAAGGTTGTTATAGTAGAATTAAGGTTTTAAGAATAGGCAGGTAGTAGTTCGATCTTATTAAGTAAGGTTTAACTGCATTATATGTAATTGTAATTATGTTGTTAATCACGTGTTCTATGTTGCAGTATATTTCAAAAATTATCCAATGTGCGGTATAAGGGGCCTGATTAATTCAGGAAAAGAAAGGGGGAAGAGTGGATGGGTTTTGATAGGTAAAGATCTGTTGCTGAATTAGTCAGGCTCAAAGGAATCTCAAGGCCACTTCGAGAAGCTGAATCTGCTGTGAGAAAGAGGGGCGTTCCACAATCAGCGGGGTCCTGGCGTGGCGTGAATCATCGGACGTATCATCAGTGAGACTCCAGAGCACGGACAGCCCACGATACTCATTTAATGAATCCATGCTTGGAGCATGGACGCATGATTAGAATATAGTTACGTATATAAGGAGACTTGTTTCTGTAATAAATGGCTTAGTGTGATTCACATTGAATCCGCTGGTTTTGCTGAGTCCTTGTTTCGCTCTAACAAGGAAAGAAGAGACATGCAGCCAGATGAGGGGTTAGTGAGAGAGGATGGGACAGAGAACAGGATGAGAAAGAAATAAGCAAGGCAAGGACAGGCAAGGCAAGGCAAGGCAAGGCTAGGCTGCAGGACTTTTTCTTTGTGTCGAGGGTTAAGATTGCAGGGTGACAATAAAACCCTGGCAGATATATTGTTAACCCCCTCTCGCCCCCCACTTCCCCCTTTTGGCCCCTCCCTCTCCCCCCTTCCCTCTAAGGACAGGCGATCGGGAGGGAAAGAAGGACAGAGAGAAGAGAGTGGGAAAAATTAAAGATGTTTTACTAATGCTACTAATAAGAATAGAGAAAATAATACAAAATATACAGAACCAATCTTGAAAGTCTTAGCAACTGCAGAGCCGGCACCCAAAGTCCTGGATTAGACTCTGCAGCCAACCGGAGCTGGATTCAGTCTGTCACTAGGCCTCAGTTCGCAGGGACCACTAGCAAGGTCCTCTCCTAATGTCGGCCATAAGCAGAAGGGAAAAAGCAAAGGCAAAAGGGCAAAAGGAACGAGATCCTCGTGATCTCCCACTTTATATGAAGTAGTCACGTGAATGGAAGTTATACACAGTTGGTCAGTTTCTTGGTCACTTGTTTCTCGTTGCCCCTCTCGCGAGATGTCCATCCATGCTTATCAATAAGTTTGCATTCCATTGCTAGGTTTACCAAAACATGGGTCTGGTTCTCCAGGAAAATGCAGTTAATATGAAGGCTTTAGCTGACAGGCAAAATTCACTGAAGGAGAAACTTGTTTTTAATAAAACCATGACATTTTGCTTCATAGTTTCTAGCAAATTCGTGTTCAGACGAGGAGGAAAGCCATCAGACCTTATGGATTAGGCCCAAACCAAAACCCCAGCTACTTGAGACACTTAGACGAAGACTAAAATACAAAGATCTCTCCATAAGGATGGTTTTTCTACTGTACTTCCACAATCTGCTGGCAGTACAAAAAAATAAGCTGCAGATCTCCTTAGGCTGAGTCATGGTGGTTTGGTGCAGGCATCATGCATATCATGGGAATATGACACCATTTCTGCTCTGTTTTTCAGTGTATTACAACCAAACACCCACCTGATGACCTCATTTTAACAGCAAAGGCAGCAATTTGCAGAATTCAGCTTCTTTGGGGAACTGAGAAATTGCTGAGCTGAAACCAAGGCCTGCAGTGTCCCTGTCACCTGCAGAGTCACGGCATCCTCGCCACGGTAGCGGGCATTGTGACAAAGGTTCTATGTCAGCTGGGTGTGGCAGCTGAGCGCCCCCTAGGGGAGGGGGAGCCTGTCAGCCCCGGGCCTGTCACTGCCGGCTGTCCCAGGAGTTGCTGCACAACTCAAGCAGTGGCAGAAATATAAAAAATCACAGGTCCTAAATATTAAGGAATGGCCTTGGGAATTCACCCATAGTCCATCTGGTATGAAAACATAGCTTTTTGAGATATTTATCTTTATATCCAGCAGGATCGGGAGAGAATCAGAAGACTTAAAGTGATAAAACTCACTGTCTGACAGTTTAATCAGGAAAGTAAAAGCCACACACACAAGCAAACTGGCACTAGCACCACTGCCACTGGCACTGCAACCGGCACCTCTGTCCCTGTGGTGCCTCCTCCTGCCGCAGCCCTGAGGCTCCGGCCAGCCCAAGGGCTCCTCCTGCATCTCCTGCACCACGACCGTGACCAGACACCCGCCAGGACATGGTGGTGGTGAGCTGGGGCCGGTGCTGCAGTGGGATGGCCGGTAGCCATGGAGCCCGGGTAGCACTGTGGGGGTCACGGAGGCACCACAAAAGGCAGTTTTAGCCAGACAACAAGTTCCAAAACAGACTTTATTCGAGATGGGAAAGCATAGCAACTAAACTAGAAACAGGGTTTATACAATTATTTAGCACTCCAACAACATAAAATTCAGGTTCAGTTATCACTTGAGGAGGTTATTTGGGTACGACAACATAAGAACAACAAGGATCAACAATGTGCCCACATTCACTCACAAGAAACAAAACTAGAGGCCTCTCACTCATGGGTGCCCCGAAGAAACAATCACTCACCTGGGCTGGGCGAGGGCTCTCACTTGCCTGGGGTAGGCAAGGACTCATTCCAGGATATATCCAGTAGAGAAAAATAACCACCCAGCACAGGAGGAGGTGAGGCGCTCTCAGTCCCAGGCAGTCTCCTTAGACAGCGTCCCAGTCTAAGGGGAGGGCTCCAGTTCACAGACCCGCTGCTCTGAGAAGACCACTCCAAGGGGCTCTTGGGTGGGGGCCTCGCTTTATAGTCTGGTCAGATGTGTGTGTGGGCATTTCAACATGGTCCAGAAGCTTCTCAGCTTCTCTGGGCACCTTCTTTGCTGAGGACCCTGTCAACTGACTGAGGGTCCCACCCCTCCTGTCCCCCCAGCTGGTGGAGGTGAAGTCACCCTGCCCGGGGTAGGGGAGAACGTGACTGTGAGCGCCTTGGTACCACCCTCAGTGTGTACATGGGGACAGGCACAGTGGGGCACAAAAGGTGCTAAGGAGCCATCAACTGCCCCGTTGAAGGCTCCGGATCATGGAGGGATGTGCAACTGCCACAGTGGGACATTGTGACGTCACTGGTGATGTCACAAAGGGCCCTGCCCAGGCACCCCTATAAAAGCAGGGCCGGGTTGCAGAGCTGCATCCTCTGGCAGGACAAGGCAGTGGCCAGCCCACCATGGCCCGGTACCGGCGAAGCAGGAGCCGCAGCCGGGGCCGCAGCCACCGCCGCGGCCGGCGCCACTACCGGAGCCGTTCTCGCCGCCGCTATGGGCAGAGCTGACGCCGGCAGTACAGGAGGAGCCGCCGCCGCCGGGGGACACGGCGCCGCCGCCACTGAGCCGACCCCAGCACTGGCGTCTGCAGAACCAGCAGAGCCTTGGCCACCACCACCGCCACACAAGTGCACCACCATGGCTCCACCAATAAAACTGGAATGATGGCAAAACGTGTGTGTGTGTCTCTGGTGTCCCTGTGGGCCAGTTGTATGTCCCATGGGTGCGTGTCTGTGCTGGGGGCATGTATCCTATGGCTGGCTGTCGGGGGTTAAGACCCCGGCATGGGTTCGGGCCTACGACAACGGAGGAAGAAATGCGGCCATCCGAGGCGGATGATAAACATGCTTCAATTTATTGATACAGAGCACAGACCTTTATAGCGGTTCTATTAATTATGCCTACTCATCAAACATCAATTTGATAGCATACGTAATGAGCCCATCCCAACATACATAATGAGTCCATCCACTTCTGTGGCACCCCCTGGTATGTGAATTCCCTCGTTATCTCGGAGCTGCCTCCTGAGACTTGTTTATCCAGGCCTTTCTCAGGAGCTGCCTCCTGAGACTTGTTTGTCCAGGTCTTTCTCAGGCAATACCTTCTCACTTACCCTTGCTCAGCTCATGCTAACTGAGGCCTACTCATGCTAACTAGAAGAGATCCTTTTGTAGAGACGGTCTCATGCCCTTTCTCTCTTAGCCATTCTCCAACAATTCCCCCCTTTTTCTTTTCAGACGAGCAGAGTTTGTCTCAACGTGTGCTCAAATATTCTCTTAATACAAGATAAAGCACAGCTTAAACACAAAAGCCCAATAACTGCAATAATCACAATAGCTAACAGACTTTGCAAAAGGTCTTTGACCCATCCTCGCAGTCCCAGCCAGTTCGTCAAACTTTCTAGGCTGAAAAACCCCATATCCTTTTGAATCTTTTGGGAGTGGTCCATAAGTCATTGAATTTCCTTATGGATTGGAATCTATTTATCTTTTAGATCCATACAGCAGAGACCATCACATCCTTCATACTCATGTCCTTGAGCCAATAACAAAAGTCTGTCGCAGCTCTACTCTACCGTGTGGCATGTCTTACAGAATCTACATCTAACAAAAGTCCACTTAAAGCCTTTGAAGTTCTGTTAGTTTGCTTAACTAGCCAGCATCCTAATTTTCTAAAATATTCAAAGCCTTAGCTGTGCCAACACCAGATACAAGCGATCCTAAGCCCCTTAACCCTGATCCTCAAAAATCTACATTATCATCACACTTCGACTCATATACACGCAAAAAGTGTTTTTCTCGTCTTGCTCTTCTGTGATCTATTATCATAGATACATTGGGTGTTAAGAGAATTAATAGTCCCAAAATACACAGTCCTCCAACAGCATTAGAAGGAATTCCTGGTTAGGCTCTATCTTCACAGATCAAGAATACACCATACAGTCTGTCCCACACTATCAATGACATCCCTCGGATTCTTCTGCGAAGCATTAAACCATCAAGTTTCATTTCTATAATCACCAAGGGTAGCATTAATATTTTGCAGTCTTATCCGTCCATGCTTTAGCATATTGTCCTGGCACTTTTCGCAAACCAGCTGGATACAAGCATCCATGGGCACAGATCTCAGCAATTCCAGTTCCTGTGGTTCAATGTCTATTTCCAGGAGACAATTAATCCAAAGTGCCATGTTGGTATTATTACAGTTTGTTGCAATGCCTTTACGCCGACCACTATTTTGAAACAGTTGTGTGATGCTGCTGTAGTCATCAAGGGTGATGCCAACCAAGCATGTGTGGAACGTTTTTTCCGGAGACATCGTAGTTAGGCATATAGAGTCCTGGTCAGTCACGCCGGCCAAAGCAATCCACATGCTAGTCTTTGTGCAGGCATCCAAAAACACAGCAGCTGCAACAATCATTGTCAGGAAGATAACACAGGTTTCACGTTTCGTGCCAGCAACCATTGCGGCCCTTGATCTGTAAAGACACAAGCACAACCTCTCCCCCAGGTTATCAATTGATGTGGCCTTCTCCATTGACTAGTGATTTGACCATAACTAATGTAGGCTCTTTCTGATTTAGCATGGTTTTGGGTCACACTTGCAAAGTATTTCATCACATTCAATGCTTTTGACAATTGGTTTTGTGATGTTTTCCCTACTTTTTCCCCCTTTTTCTTTTAAGAAGGAACAAAACTAAAACAAAAGCACAGTGCAGAATCAGGTACGTGTGTTGGACCTTGACTACGTACTCAGAATCACAAATCAAATTTAGAGGTTCCTCCTTAAAAACTCTAAGTAATTTAAAGCTGCACCAAGTTCTGCTAATTGGGTTGAGCCCTCAATAATTTTTTACAGAATGATGCCAATTGTTATCTTCACACCTCCCAGAATCATCAACAAAAACTTTGCAAGTATGTAAGATCAGACCAAATACAAGTATGGCCTATGACCTGATGTTAAAGACTTGCAGGTTCTGCAGCAATTTACGTTTTACATTTATGCATGCCAAAAGCTGTGCTGTTAAGAAAACCAGCTAGTGCAACTTATAAAGACATAGATTACAAACTAAAGAAATCAGAATTACGTTTCACAAATGGTACATATATGACAAAAGGATCATGGCCTATTAAGACTTAAATTCATTTCCTGCATTTTCTTGATCAGAGTGACAATTGGCATATAACAGTGAGTATATCAGTGTGCTAGCAATCTCATCATACTGTCCCACAATAGCCACAGGTTGTTTCTAGGTGGTAGCTAGAAATAGACAAGTCTGCAAGTCCAATCGAATGCAGCCAGCCTGTAAAGTTGTCATAAATTCATTCCTCAAAGTTTCTAACTCCATTTTGGCTGTCATAGTTATTGGATATTGTTTTCCCTTACCGGATCGAAGTCCTGTTTCAGATCTATCAGTGTAGAATTTGCTTTATCGAAACATTGGCTGTTAATAACGTTTGAAATTTCCTTGGAGATTTCTCACTTGCAGCAAGCAGATCTGCACCATCCCAGCAGCTTCTTGTAGGCCATGCAACTAAACAGAATTCTCAGAAAACGTTATTTGAGCTTACAATTTACTTAACAAATCTTAACCTAAGAGAGGTATAGGACTTTCTGGCATCTATAAGTATTCATGTATTAAAACTTTGTTTCAAATTTGGCATTCCATTTGTCTCAAAAAATGGCCTTTCTTTCGTTTTCTCTCATGACCTCAAACTGCATCCTCGGACTGATCCATTCAGTATTACATCGCCACAGTGGGGGGGGACCCCCCCTTTTTCACTGCTTTAAAAGCAGGCAGCCAGGTTTTTCCATTTTTGTTTTTCTTTCTCTTCATGCTGCAGTTTAGAGATAACCAAGGTCACGCAGCTGACATAATGGCTGGTACGAAGTGGAAGGCTCTGAGAAACTTCTCAGTTACACATTCCTTAGTTCCATTTACCTTTTACAATTTAGAGATGTCAAAAAACAGTATAAACCAGTATAATAAACATCAATCCATTATTGTATTGTCCTAGATCCAAATCAGTTCATATTCCAGCAACCTTTAAATACAACTTCATAACTTCATACAATACCAAGTTCACATCCATTATAGCATTTTCCTTCCTTTTTTTTTTTTTTTTTTTTTTTACTTTTCAAAGCAGAGTTTAACAATTTAAATTATTTTCTGGCCTCAAAATTACTAGATAACAGTATAAGCAATTACTCTAATGTGTAAGGATGCAATCCTAAGGTGAAGCAAGGAGGGATTTTAGCAGTGTAACCGGTTCCCATTATAAATATGCAAATTAAAATACTGAGCTCAGACGTGAAAACCAAATACCCAGGTCAAATATGCAGATAGATCACAGTCACACTAATTTAAGACAATATCTCAATTTTTTGCATTGCACCCTGAGCCGCTCACTGCTCAGGCAGGTGGAGGTACCTCTGGGTCTCCCTGACAAAACGGGTCAGTGGCGCCGGAGCTCATCGGCCCCCCCGCCGGACTGAGCAAAGCCTTCCCTTTTTTTTTTTTGTTTTGCTTCGTTTTGTTTTCAGTGTCTCATCTGGTGCGCTATAACTGTTATTCCGAAACCTGGATTCTTTACTTGATGTGCATACAAAAAGGCCAAATTTAGTGCACAGACATGAGAGACAGCCTGTCACAGAGTTGCGCAAGTCTGAATGCTGGAAGTAAAGCTAGTACGCTAGAGAGAAAAATAACAGCTACTACACGCAAAATTTTTACGATCGCATTCACGCAGTAAAGAACTAAATTACACATGACCTTCTTAATTATCACAAAATGCACATTTTGAGACAACGGATTCTCATGATTTAACAGACTACGAACTTATTGTACCATATAGCACAAACCTACCAAAATTGCAACATACTTAAACAGATACCCACAAAGAAAATAGGTTAATAAGGAAAGCATCTTGCAGACTCTAACAAGTTTGCTGTGACCTGTGTGTTATCAGTTAACTCCCTTTCAGCTGTCTGAAATGATTTAATGATCTCTTGTAGGGATTCATTCTGTCTTACTCTGCTGGCCTCAAAAACAACATTAATTGCAACAAGATTCTATCCTCCGGACACTTAGCAGCTGACACTGATTTCAATATTTAACAAGATCTTCCTTCCTTATAATCCCGAGTACTTTCCCAAGTTTTAAAACACCTCCCAATAGTGATTTTTTAGGAACACAACTGATAACAATTATTCCTGACCCCATCTTGCAAGTAAAAACCTTGAGAAGAGGGAGGGAGTGAGGGAGGGAAGCGGGGTGGGGGGGGACGACGCACATTCCTGACAAGCTGCTTGATTTTCAGAGGCGCAATACACAGGAGTACATAATATGTACTGTAAAACTCACAAATAACATGTTGATAGCAAACATTAGCATTCTCTACTGCTAATCTCAACACTCATGCTTCCTCAGCTTCTAAGTTTTCAACCTCCTTACTGATGGCCTCTTGGAGATAGTCAATAAATTGCATGTGACTCTCATGGGAACCCTGATTAACAGTTGCAAATTATTTGGCTGCTTTGTTGGTTTCAGGCACCTCTCTCATACCTTGATATGCAAGATCTGTTGACTGCCTCAGGATTTAAGAAACTAATCGTGCCTGTAGTTGTGGTGTGTCAATTAGTGTCTCTTCCAGGAGTTGTGGGATACCTGCCCCTTTCAACGAATCCACATAGTTCTGTCCTAAATGATCTATAGCTGTTACATTTCACAGAGTTATTTTGCCCAGTTCTCATCCGGCGACTCCTTCTGCTCTTTCGTAGGAGTTAGAGGGTTAAAAGACAGTAAAATCAGACTGGTAAAATTGGTAAAAGGACTGATAGTACACTTGTTTACGACTTTAGCATTCTCCTCTTTCACAGGGTCTTTGAGTAAGTTCTCTGACTCCAATCCCCTGGACTTGTTGTTCTCAGCAGGGTCAGACGATGGCACAGGAGGCCACCCGCTCGGCATTTTTCCTCCCCCCGCCCTGGACTGCAACGCTGCAAAAATTCCGGCAGCAGCAGATCGTTCAGCCTTAAGGTCTTTTAAGACAGTCCCATGATTTCCATTGCTGACTCTATCCCATTTTTTCTGCTCTATATTGTCCCAAAGTTCAAGTTTTGAGTCACTAATGCTCGTAACAGTCTTTTCAGGTTTTAATTGCTTCACTGTAGTAATTATCAGTTTCCAGGCCGTTACAAGGCCGAGAATATATCTTTCACGGTGACTTACTGCCTTCCACAACACAGTTCCCATTTTTTTCCAAGTCCCTATTTGAAAAGCTCCTGACAGGTCCTCTGCACCAAATTAATAGTCCTTTGAGGTTCTTCGCTGATCCACTCTCCCTCATCAAACAATAAATCAGGATCCTGAAAACACCCTTTAGTTCCCTGTTGCTACTAGACCAGCTAGCTGTTTAATGCAACTATTATCAACCCCCGCTTTTCTAAAAAGCTCCGTAAAAGATTTAGGGCTACTTTTAAATCTATACCGCGGTTCCTCCTCCTCCTCCTTGTAAAAACTATCTATTGAAATACCGAGGTTCCTCCTTCTCCTTGTAAAAAAAAATAATATCTATTGAAATACCTCGGTTCCTCTTATGTTTCCTCTTATGTGCAGCCCTGCCTGTAGCCCTTCAATGGCGAACTTCAATCGGTTCAGGCGTCGGAGACGACACACCGCAGCACAGTGTTCGGTCGCTCTTTGCCCGCCAGTCGCTGCTCCTGGTGCCTTGTCCTCTATCCGTCATTCAGGCCCCGCGCTGACCTCCGTGGTCCTTGCTAGTCCTTGTAGGTCCCCGTTAATCCTTATAAGTCTGCGTTAGTCCTTCGGGTCCCTGTTAGGCCTTCAAGTCCCTGTTCGGGCGCCAAATGTGAGGGGGGTAAAGACCCCGGCATGGGTTCGACCTACGGCGATGGAGGAAGAAATGCGGCCATCCGATGCGGATGATAAACATGCTTCAATTTATTGATACAGAGCACAGACCTTTATAGTGGTTCTATTAATTATGCCTACTCGTCAAACACCGATTTGATAGCATACGTAATGAGCCCATCCCAACATACATAATGAGTCCATCCCCTTCTGTGGCCCCCCTGGTATGTGAATTCCCTCGTTATCTCGGAGCTGCCTCCTGAGTACTTGTTTATCCAGGCCTTTCTCAGGAGCTGCCTCCTGAGACTTGTTTGTCCAGGTCTTTCTCAGGCAATACCTTCTCACGTACCCTTGCTCAGCTCATGCTAACTGAGGCCTACTCATGCTAACTAGAAGAGATCCTCTTCGTAGAGAGGGTCTCATGCCCTTTCTCTCTTAGCCATTCTCCAACAGCTGTCATGTCCAGGACAAGCACATGTCTCCAGGGATCGAGCTGCTCCAACCTCCCTGCTCCTGTGCTAGGTCTGACTCGTTCCCATGAGCCAGCCCACCTCCATGTCCCAGCCAGTCTCTGTGACCCAGGCCATCTATGTCCCAGCCTATCTCTGTGTCCTAGCCCACCTCTGTGTCCCAGTCCATCTCCACGTCCCAGCCAGTCTCTGCATCCCCAGCCTATCTCCATTTCCCTGCCCACCTGCCAGCGATGCCCTGACCACTCAGGACAAGGATCCTGGACCTTCCTGTGGTCCCAGGGGGGGTGCCCACCGCAGTACCCCAGGAGAGAGGGGCTGCAGCTTTTGTTGACTTTTGTTCGCTTTTGAGAGAGACCTTTGGAGGAGTCAGGTGGGAATCAGGAGCTCCCTGCTGCAGGTTCCCTGTACACTGCCTTTTAGGTAGTTTCATTTGCAGACAAACTATTAAACTCCACTGCTTCATCAGATGAAGTGGAAAGATCAAGTGCAGATCTTCAGAATATCACTTTGTGGAGCAACAGTGTCTAAATTCATGGCATCTATTCAAGACAAACATATACTCAGAGGTGCCCCAACAATATCACTTCTGTTACACAGTTTTAGGAACAAATACCCAAATATTTAATGACAAGAAAAGGAATCTTTTAGCTGCACAGAAGTGCCCTCCAAACATATGGGATGTACTGGTTTGGGTGTTTCTTTGAACCCCCAAGTCAGAAGTAAGAAACAGCACCAAGTTTAACAATAACGGTTTCTCAGTGGTTTTTGATAACTTTTTCAAAAACCATTAGGCAAAAAAAAAAAAGCATTGAAAAACAAGAGCTGAGTGACACAATGTGAAAATGGCAAAAACTACACTCCAAACAATTTTTATTGCAAGAAACAGAAATCACACAGCAAGCTATACAAACATACATGTTACCGGCTCTAGACAGACAGATGCAGCCCATGGCAGCACGTTCAGCTGTGCAAACCTTGAACCCGCATGATCTAAAAACTATCTGACGTTATCTGTACAACACAAAGTCATACCGGAAATATTCTGGCACATTCAATATGAAATACAATGTGTTGCTGGGCACAAACACCAATATTCACATCAGAACTGTGCAAACCATGGCATTACTCACTTTGGATTTACAACACAGCCTATGTTTTACTGGAAAATACATTATGTTAATGTTTGTAAAATTAATACAAGGCTACATTGTTTAGAATTCAGTGTAGTGTTGTCACGGAGGCACCCCGAGGTTAGTTTAAGGGACAAGAGGGTCCAAAACAACTTTCCTTAACTGGTGAGAAACAGGGGTTTAGCACTGCAAAAGTGCCTTGAATACAGGTTCAGATATCAGTTGAGGAAAAATAATAAGGGGTAGCAACTAATACAACAGGCGGTCCACAGAGTGCATGCACATGGCTTCACCAGAAACAATGCTGGAGCTGCCCCTGAGTCCGGGAAGAGCACACACTTGCCTGAACACGGTGTGGGATTATTTTAAAGGGATACACGTACTCGTAGTGAGTACGGGAAGTGTACACTCGCGATTGTGCGAGGGTAAGTTTATAATACACTCGCAATCCTGCGAGGGTTAATTTACTTACACGTGCAAATGTGCACGGAATATTACATGTGCTTATGTAGAAACACGGGAGGAAAATACACTCACGATTGTGCGAGGAAATACTTTAAAGTACACGTGCAAATGTGAACGGAAAGTACACGTGCTTGTATTAAGCACGGAAAGTACGCGTGCAAATGTGCACGGAAGGAAAATACACCCGCAATTCTGCGAGGAATGATTTTACACGTGCTCATATTGAGCACGGGAAGTTACACATACATATGTGCATGGAAAGTATAAATATACTCGCAATCCTGCGAGAAGTTTTACTCCGCGACAATGGGTGGAGTCTCGACCAGAATCCTGTTTTTATATTGGCTGATCAGATCTGACTGTAGGCATTCTAGAAGCTTCTCTGCACCCCCACACTGGCTGTGGGTGCCCCTGAAGCCTCCAAACATAGCCCACACTGGCCGCAGGTCCCCAGCGGCTCAGTGGTGCCTCGGCACTCCCTTCTCCTAATGGCCCTGGCCAGGGGCTCTGGGGTCAAACAAAAAAATTCTGCCACACTACTGTACTTCCACAATCTGCTGGCAGTACAAAAAAATAAGCTGCAGATCTCCTTAGGCTGAGTCATGCTGGTTTGGTGCAGGCATCATGCATATCATGGGAATAGTTCACCATTTCTGCTCTGGTTTTCAGTGTATTACACCAAAACACCCACCCGATGACCTCATTTCAACAGCAAAGGCAGCAATGTGCAGAATTCAGCTTCTTTGGGGAACTGAGAAATTGCTGAGCTGACACCAAGTCCTGCAGTGTCCCTGTCACCTGCAGAGTCACCGCATCCTCGCCATGGTAGCGGGCATTGTGACAAAGGTTCTATGTCAGCTGGGTGTGGCAGCCGAGCGCCCCCTAGGGGAGGGGGAGCCTGTCAGCCCCGGGCCTGTCACTGCCTACTGTCCCTGCTGTCACCAGCCAGGCCTCTGAAAACTGGCCATACCATCCCCAGACTTGGGGCCAAAGTGGCCCAATGTCTCCAAGAGACAAGTCGGGAAGAAAGATATCGGACCGATGGAGAAAGCGAAGGGAGCAGGAGAAAGGGAAGGAAGAATAGAAAGTAGACGCAAGGAAAACCATTAACAAAACCTCTACGTTGGACGTCCGGAGGGCAGATTTTTGCCTATTCAGAAGTCTAGTTCAGAGCATACCCTGGGAAACAATGCTTAAAACCAAGGGGGGCCAGGAGGGTTGGACATGCTTCAAGCAGGAGGTTTTGAGGGCACAGGAACAGGCTATACCAGTGTGCCGAAAGGCTCGCCGGCGGGGAAGACAACTGGCTTGGCTTGGCTAAACAGGGAGATTCTGAATGAAATCAGAAATAAAAAGAGACTTTACCGACTGTGGAAAAAAGGGCTGGCTACTTATGAAGAATTTATGGAAATAGCTAGATCATGCAGAAAAAAAATCAGGGAAACAAAAGTGCAATTTGAAGTTAATTTGGCCAATTCTGTCAGGGATAATAAAAAGTCCTTCTTCAAATATGTTAACAACAAAAGGAGGGGCAAGGAAAACCTCCATTCTCTGTTGGACTTTGAGGGAAATATAGTTAACAAAGATGAGGAGAAAGCTGAGGTACTTAATACCTACTTTGCCTCAGTTTTTACCAGTAAGACAGGTGGCCCTCAGGACAACTCATCTCTGGAGGTGGTTGACAGAGATAGGAACCCAAATAGGCCCCTTGTATTCCAGGAGGAAATAGTTGGTGATTTACTGAGCCATCTGGATCCTCACAAGTCTATGGGACCAGATGGGATCCATCCTAGGGTGATGAGGGAGCTAGCAGAAGAACTTGCCAAGCCTCTCTCCATCATCTTCCAACAGTCCTGGCTCACTGGGGAGGTCCCATATGATTGGAAATTGGCCAATGTTACCCCAGTCCACAAAAAGGGCTGCAAAGCTGACCCTGGCAACTCCAGGCCTGTCAGCCTGACCTCGGTGCCTGGCAGGGTTATGGAGCAGATCATCCTGAATGGAATCACACAGCACCTTCAGGACGGACAAGGGATCAGACCCAGCCAGCACGGGTTTAGGAGAGGCAGGTCCTGTCTGACCAACCTGATCTCCTTTTATGATCAGGTAACTCACCTGGTGGATGAGGGAAAAGCTGTGGATGTGGTCTATCTGGACTTCAGCAAGGCCTTTGACACTGTCTCCCATAATATACTCCTGCAAAAGCTGGTAGCCCGTGGCTTGGACAAGTGTAGTCTACGCTGGGTTAAGAACTGGCTGGAGGGCCGGGCCCAGAGAGTGCTGGTGAATGGGGCTGCATCCAGCTGGCGGCCAGTCACTAGTGGTGTTCCCAGGGGTCAGTGTTGGCTCCAGTCCTGTTTAACATCTTTATTGATGATTTAGATGAGGGGATTGAGACCATCATCAGCAAATTTGCTGATGACACCAAGTTGGGAGGGAGTGTCGACCTGCTGGAAGGCAGGAGGGCTCTGCAGAGGGATCTGGACAGACTGGAAAAATGGGCTGATTCCAATGGGATGAAGTTCAATAAGGCCAAGTGCCGGGTCCTGCACTCTGGCCACAACAACCCCCTGCAGCGCCACAGGCTGGGCGCAGAGTGGCTGGAGAGCAGTCAGACAGAAAGGGACCTGGGGGTACTAATTGACAGGAAGCTCAACATGAGCCATCAGTGTGCCCAGGTGGCTGAGAAGATCAACGGTATCCTGTCCTGTATCAAAAATAGCGTGGTCAGCAGGACAAGGGAAGTGATCCTTCCCCTGTACTCTGCATTGGTGAGGCCACACCTGGAGTATTGTGTTCAGTTCTGGGCCCCTCAGTTCAGGAAAGACATTGAAGTGCTGGAGCGGGTCCAGAGAAGAGCAACACGACTGGTGAGGGGACTTGAACATAAGACCTATGAGGAGAGGCTGAGGGAGCTGGGGTTGTTTAGTCTGGAGAAGAGGAGGCTTAGAGGTGACCTCATCAATCTGTATAACTACCTGAAGGGAAGTTATAGCCAGGTGGGGATTGGTCTCTTCTCCCAGGCATCAGCAATAGGACAAGGGGGCATGGGCTTAAACTCTGCCAGGGGAAATTTAGGCTGGATATTGGAAAGAAATACTTTACAGAGAGAGTGGTCAGGCATTGGAATGGCCTGCCCAGGGAGGTGATGGACTTACCGTCCCTAGAGGTTTTTAAACTGAGATTGGACATGGCACTTAGTGCCATGATCTAGTAAATGGACTAGAGTTGGACCAAGGGTTGGACTCGATGATCTCTGAGGACTTTTCCAACCCAGGCGATTCTGTGATTCTGTGATCCTCGCCACGGTAGCGGGCATTGTGACAAAGGTTCTATGTCAGCTGGGTGTGGCAGCCGAGCACCCCCTAGGGGAGGGGGAGCCTGTCAGCCCCGGGCCTGTCACTGCCTGCTGTCCCTGCTGTCACCAGAGAAGCCTCTGAAAACTGGCCAAACCATCACCAGAGCTGGGGCCAAAGTGGCCCAAAGTCTCCAACAGACAAGTCGGGAAGAAAGATATGGGACCGAGGGAGAAAGCGAAGGGAGCAGGAGAAAGGCAAGGAAGAATAAAAAGTAGTGTTGGGCTGCAGGACTGAAATGGAGGATTTGAAAGAAAAGAGGCAGGAAGCAGGAGAGTGAGAGAAGAAGTAAGAAGAGAGGAAAGAAGAGACATGCAGCCAGACGAGGGGTTAGTGAGAGAGGATGAGACAGAGAACAGGATGAGAAGGAAATAAGGCAAGGCAAGGACAGGCAAGGACAGGCTAGGCTGCAGGACTTTTTCTTTGCTTTATAGTTTCCTAGCACATTTGTCTTCATATGAGGAGGAAAGCCATAAGACTTTATGGATTAAGCCCAAACAAAAACCCAAGCTACCTGAGACACTTAGACTAAGCCTAACATAAAAAGATCTCTCCATAAGGATGGCTTTTCTACTGTACTTCCACAATCTGCTGGCAGTACAAAAAAATAAGCTGTGTATCTTCTTACAGTATCACAGTATCACAGTATGTTTGGGTTGGAAGGGACCTCAGAAGATCATCTAGTCCAATCCCCCTGCTGGAGCAGGAACGCGTAGGTGAGGTCACACAGGAACATGTCCAGGTGGGTTCTGAATGTCTTCAGAGAAGGAGACTCCACAACCCCCCTGGGCAGCCTGTTCCAGTGCTCTGTCACCTTTACTGAGAAGAAGTTTTTTCTCAAATTTAAGTGGAACCTCTTGTGTTCCAGCTTGATCCCATTACCCCTTGTCCTATCATTGTTTGCCACTGAGAAGAGCCTGGCTCCCTCCTCATGGCACTCACCCTTTATATATTCATAAACATTAATAAGGTCACCCCTCAGTCTCCTCCAAACTAAAGAGACTGAGCTCCCTCAGCCTTTCTTCATAAGGGAGATGCTCCACTCCCTTAATCATCTTTGTTGCCCTACGCTGGACCCTCTCCAGCAGTTCCCTGTCCCTCTTGAACTGAGGGGCCCAGAACTGGACACAATATTCCAGATGTGGTCTCACCAGGGCGGAGTAGAGGGGAAGGAGGACCTCTCTCGATCTACGAACCACCCCTCTTCTAATACACCCCAGGATGCCATTGGCCTTCCTGGCCACAAGGGCACAGTGCTGGCTCATGGTCATCCTGTTGTCCACCAGGACCCCCAGGTCCCTTTCCCCTACACTGCTCTCTAATATGTAATTTCCCAACCTATACTGGAACCTGGGGTTGTTCCTACCCAGATGCAGGACTCTGCACTTGCCCTTGTTAAATTTCATTAGGTTATTCCCCGCCCAACTCTACAGCTTGTCCAGGTCTCGCTGGATGGCAGCACAGCCTTCTGGCGTGTCAGCCACTCCTCCCAGCTTAGTGTCATCAGCAAACTTGCTGATAGTACACTCTATTCCCTCATCTAAATCGTTAATGAATATATTGAATAATACTGGCCCCAGTACTGACCCCTGAGGCACTGCACTAGATACTGGCCTCCAACTAGACTCTGCACCATTGACTACCACTCTCTGGCTTCTCTCCTTAAGCCAGTTTGCAACCCACCTCACTACTCTATTGTCTAGACCACACCTCCTCAACTTAGCTGTGAGGATGCTGTGGGAGACTGTGTCAAAGGCTTTACTGAAGTCAAGGTAGACCACATCCACCGCTCTGCCATCATCCATCCACCTTGTTACATTCTCATAAAAGGCTATGAGGTTGGTCAAGCATGACCTACCCTTGGTAAAGCCATGCTGACTGCCCCTAATAACCCTCTTATCCTTGATCTGCCTTGAGATGGCACCAAGGACAAGCTGTTCCATTACTTTCCCAGGGACAGAGGTGAGGCTGACCGGTCTATAATTACCCGGGTCCTCCTTCTTGCCCTTTTTGAAGACTGGAGTGACATTTGCTTTCCTCCAATCCTCGGGCACCTCTCCCGTATCCCAAGACTTGGCAAAGATGATGGAGAGCGGTCTAGCAATGACTTCAGCCAGCTCCCTCAGCACCCGCGGGTGCATCCCATCTGGACCCATGGATTTATGGATGTCCAGACTATTTAATTGCTCCCTAACCCAGTCCTCATCGACTAAAGCAAACTCGTCCATTGACCTGGCTTCATCCGGGGTCTCAGGGGTACAGGGCTCCCCAGGACAGCCTCCGGCAGAGTAGACAGAGACAAAGAAGGCATTCAGTAATTCTGCCTTCTCTGTATCTTCTGCCACCAGGGCACCCACCCCATTCATCAGTGGGCCTACATTGCCTCTGGTATTAGTTTTATCTGCTATGTATTTGAAAAAGTTCTTTTTGCTGTCCTTGACCCCTCTCGCCAGCTGTAATTCTAAGGAGGCCTTGGCTATCCTAGCTGCCTTCCTACATCCTCTAACAGCAGCCTTATATTCCTTCCAAGTGGCCAGCCCCTGCTTCCATGACCTGTAAACTCTCCTCTTCTGCTTGAGCATACCCCACAGATCCCTATTCAACCACGCAGGCCTCCTGGCTCCCTTCCTTGACTTCCTACGTGTGGGGATGCTCTGATCCTGAGCGTGGAAGAAGCAATCCCTGAATGCCACCCAGCTATCTTGGGCCCCTTTTCCTTCAAGCAGCCTTGCCCATGGGATTTCCCCCAGCAATTGCTTGAAAAGGCCAAAGTTAGCCCTGCTAAAGTCCAGGGTTGCAATTCTACTTGCTATTCTGTTCCTGCCACACGAGATGCTGAACTCCACCATCTCGTGGTCACTGCAACCCAGGCAGCCCTCAACCTTTACTGCTTCGACCAGACCCTCCTTGTTAGTGAGGATGAGGTCCAGCAGTGCACCTCTCCTAGTGGGCTCCTCCACCATCTGCATGAGGAAGTTCTCATCAATGCACTGGAGGAACCTCCTGGCCTGTGGCTGGCTGGCTGAATGGTCCTTCCAGCAAACATCAGGGAAGTTAAAATCACCCACAACAACCATGGCCTGTGACTGTGAGGCCACTCTCAGCTGCCCACAGAAGGCCTCAGCAACTTCCTCAGCCTGATCTGGTGGCCTGTAACAGACGCCCACAACAGTGTCACCCCTGCCAGCCTGCCCCTTGATCCTGACCCATACACTCTCAACTCGCTCGTCATCCACTCCTGGGCAGAATTTAGTACATTGTAGTTGCTCTCTCACATAGAGGGCAACTCCACCACCATGCCTGGCTGGCCTGTCTTTCCTGAAAAGGGCATAGCCATCCATGACCACATTCCAGTCATGTGAACTGTCCCACCATGTTTCTGTAACTGCCACCAGATCATAATCTCCCGACCGAACACAGGATTCTAACTCCTCCTGCTTATTCCCCATGCTGCGCGCATTGGTGTACAGGCATTTCAGGGAGCGAGCAGAGCACACCAGTTTCTCCCTAGGGGCATAGGAGGCCACCCAGTCCTCATCAGTTTTAGAATGCAGCCCCACTGGGACAAGCCCAGCTACAACCCCATCCCCCTTCGAGCCTAGTTTAAAGCTTTCCAAATGAGCCCAGCTAATTCCTGCCCCAGCATCCTTTTGCCCCTGCGAGATAAACCTTTCCCATGTGACACTGTCCAGACTGGTGTCTTATAAAACCAACCATTATCAAAAAATCCAAAGCCCTGCCTGTAGCACCAGTCTTGGAGCCAACGATTTAGAGAGTGAATTTTCCTATTCCATCCCACATCATCACTTGAAGATGGAAGGAGTGAAGAGAAGATCACTTGAGCCCCTGAGTCTTTCACCATCCTTCCCAAGACCTTGAAATCATTCTTCATCCCCCTCAGACTACGGGAAGCAGCTTCCTCCCCATCTGTCTGGAAGACCAGCAGCGGGTAGTAGTCCGTCGGGTGCACCAGTTTGGGGAGCTCTCTAGCAATATCCTTGATCTGGGCTCCAGGTAGACTACAAACTTCCCTAAGATGAGGGTCGACTCTGCATATTGGGCCCTCTGTTCCTTTCAGAAGGGAATTTCCTATTACAATCACCCTTCTTTCTTTCTTATCAGAGGCAGTCTTAAGTTGTGAAGTCGACTGCCTCTTCCTATGAGATCTTGTAGGCAGGCTTGGCACCACCTCCTCACCTACCTCTTCAAGATCCAGGGCCTCAAACCTATTACAGAGGGGCACCTGGGGAGACAAAGCAGGCAGGGAGGGGGGCTGCCCATGACGCCGAACCGGAATACGCTTCCAACCCTCGTCGTCTTTTCGGTCCCCTACCTCTGCCCGACAGCAACAAGGGTGGGGCCGTCTCAGGACTTCCGCCTCTGTCTGAGAGGGCAGGAGGTCCATCTCCTTTTGGGGGGTACCTCCCTGGGACCTTTCCGACTGGCACGTCAGGGTGTTACTCCACCAGTCGATCTCCCTTTCGCACTCCCTGATGGTTCTCAGCGTCTCAACCTCCTCCTTAAGTTTCACAACCATGTCGAGCAGATCTTGCACCTGCTCACACCTCACACAGGTGGAGTGCTGGCCTCCCTCCCCCGGCAGCAGCAGGCTCTGGCACTCCCTGCAGCTGGAGACCTGAACAGCCACCGTTCGGAACAGAGCCTCAGTCTGCGTAGCCACAGTCTGTTTGAGGCAAGCTCTCCTTCTGGAGGCGACCATGGTCGTCAGTAGTCTGGGACGCTGGCAATAAGCTAGAGGGGCTGACAAGCAACAAGTGCTCTCTGCACCCTGCTGCACAAGCTACCACAGCCGCTGCTGCAGCACAGTGTGGGTGGGACTCACCCGCTACACAAGCTGGCTGCTCCTCCCTACACCAGGAGGGCAGCGACTAGTGGCTGCCCTCCCAAAGGCTTTTTCAAGGCAAGGGGAGGGGGTGTGGTCGCCGTCACCGTGGGAACGCCCCCCGCCACGTCAGCCGCTCTCTCGCAATGGCTGCCGGGGCTTTGGTGATCGGGACCCGCCGGGAATCACGCTGTCCCTGTACGTTTCCCTCTGAGCTTCCTAATCTCGGCTGAACCTCGTGGTCGGCTGAATCCCGCCGGCTCCGGCTCTCGCTGGGCTGGCTCCGATCAGCTGACTGATCCCCTGCTGCATCAGCTGCATCCCCTTTCTAAATCACTGTCTGCTTTTCTTTTATAACCCCTGGTTGTGTAAATGAGAACACATGATCTGTGTGTATTTAAACAAAGTAAAGGGTCCTGTATGACTTGATTTTCACTATATCCTTCCTGCAAGGCCTTTTGGAGCTGCAGAGACAGTTCCTGTACATGGGAGGAGGGGAACAGAATCCATCCTGGCAGCACTGCCTGGGAGCAGCAGCGCTTGTTCTTCCAGAGCTGTTCTGGTTCCACTCCCACACTCTCCTTCTCATCCCTTGTGTTGGTGCAAGGCCTGAGTGCTCTGGCAGCTTGGTCACCGTCCTGCTGTGTGTCAGTCCTGTGAGCGCAGGCAGGGACAGGCAATGGGCACTGCTGTGACAGAACTGGCCCCAGAACAGCCTTTCCAGATAGAAAGGTGATCTCCTCAGGGCAAGGATTGATGGTTTATATCTTCTTGCAAAGTTTCTCTCAAGCATATTCCTACAAAAGTCACCCACATATGAAACACCGTTGTACAGCTGAACAGTGTGTGTGTGCAGGGCTGGCACAGAGCAGTGTCCTCTCACAGCCAGGCTCCTGCCAGAGACCTGCAGGACCAGCAGAGCAGGGGCTGGGCTGTGCCCCTGTGCACTGGACACCCCATGGAAGGAGCCCCAGGTCAATCACCATGGACTGGCCCCTCACAACCACCATTTCCAGCACTGGCTTCTCACCCACAGAGGCTGTTTTCTCTCCATGGATGGACACTCAATGAATAGTTCAGCAGTCCATGTTTGCCTTGTACAGATGAGATGTGAGCACGCACATCATGTACGTGAGGTGACATGAACCTGAGTGAGCACAAACACCATCAACTATTCCTTTCCATTCCATGAAGGCCTGTGAGACAGACGAGGTCTTGAGGTCACTTCATATTGGGAGGAACAACCAATGGGAAATTACCTGAATGCTGCACTGGGTTGTGCTTCCTTGAACTGAGGTCCCTGTGTCCATTCCTCATGATGTGGGACATCTCAGATGAGTGCAGAACAGGTGACACACCACAGGGCTAAGATGTGTCCCGTCCTTTGGGAGTGGCAACAGGAGGCCAGAGGGACACTGTGACTCCTGTCTCTGTGAGTAAAAGGGACAGACTCCATCTCTGAGCATCCCTGGGTGCAGAAGGAGTCCTGAGACCAACTCAGATATGGATGCCTGACAGAACCCTGATATTTCTATGTGTGACTCCAGGAACAAACCCACTGGATCAGTGAGATTCATCTCAGCTGCCTTGGACAGGATCATTTCAAGTGTTCCAGTCTGCTCTGTCGCCATTTCTTGTGATTGCAGATTGTGATCTCAAAAGTGCCATAGAAACCAGAATGGTTCTGGGGTCCTAAGGAAATGCAGACCTCAAACCCATCTTCAAGAAAAGCAGGGATAGGAACTGGGATAACTACAGGCTGGCCACCCTTCCTCCCTCCCTGGGAAGGGGATGGGACAAGCCTCCTGCAGCCATTTCCAGGAATATGAAGGACAAGGAAGGGATTGCTGAACCTGAATGGACAGGGGAAAGAAAGGCATGTTGTGTACAGGGCATTTGCAAGGCTCAGACATGGTCTCCTTCTGGCCAGAGTGGTGCTGATGGGGCTCAAAAAGCGGGTGCTGGGTGGGAAGTTGGCTGAACCATCCAGCACAAATGTCATCAGTGGTACAAAGTCCTCCATGCAGCCAGTTACTGGTGTCATCTCTCAGTGACCAGCACCTGGACAACACTGTTGAACGTCTTTATTCTCCCTTTCCAAGATATAAGAGACAGTACTTTAAGTGCCTTGAGGACGATACAAACCTGGGTGGAGGCCTTGAGCACCCTCCCCTGGTTCACCCTGAACAGGAGAGTGAGACAAAATGAGTGAGACAAGGGCTCTCTGCAAACCTGAGTTATTCTGTGTTTTGATAGCATTTTTGCCTTCGAGAGGTTTCTGGAGAGAGAATAAGTAGAGGAATATGTCACAGCTGAGACGGACAAACAACATGGACCAAATTCTTTCAAGATGAAAGTAATAGGTGCCATTTATTGCTACAAGTGCATTTTTATACAATTCTACCAGTTCATGTGTCTTTTCACTATTGGTTACAAGTTACAGCACTAACATCTCATTGGTTAATATTTCTATCATCCATGTTATTCTTCTACCCCCTTCTCTCTCACGGGTACATCTCTCCTCTCTCCGGATACTCCCTTACTCCCATCCTTCTCAAGGGCAAATCTTAATATCTCAAGGCTGATCTCTGCTCCCATATTTTCTGTCAAGGATTCCACAGACCCGCTGCAGTTTCCCACAGGTAAAAAAAAAAAAAAAAAGTAAGGCAGAAGAAGAGATATGGAAGGTGTTAATGGAAGTACAGGAGTTCCAGTGAGAGTGCTTTTCACTCACAGTGTTAGTAGAAAATATATTTGACAAATTTGAACAAGGTGAGGAAGCGGGATGGGTGTCTACAGCCTGTGGGAAAGAGGGGCAGGTGTAGGAATGTATAGAACATGCTTCAGTCTGGTCAGGTCCTGGGTGCTAAGGAGGGGGATGGACGGGTGTGGTATTATGAGGTCACTTGTGTCTCAGACACTCATAATCCAGTCAGAATCATGTGGCTGTGAAGAGGACAGTGAGGTCAGTTCTGTCTCTGGAGGTGACAGCCCAGCAGCAGGGACATGCCTGGGAAAGAACCTCTGCCAAGGTACCCACAGGCCCTACCCAGGAAGAGAGACGGGTTGTCATGTCCATCCCCCCTGAGAACATGACGGGACAGCAGCAGGGACATGGTCGTGTCTGTCAGAGAAGCTGAAAGGCCAGTGGCAGTCCTGGGATTTAGAAGATCATGGTGAGGTGACTTCTCTATGGTCAGGTAAAAAAACACAAGAAGCCTGACGATGGGATTCTCTGCATGAAGAGCAGTTTCTGAGGTGACTGAGCTTCCCTTGGTAGTGGGAAGAGGCAGGAAAGACAAAAAAATGTCAGAAAGTACAGCTTGGAAGGTGAGGACAGAATATCAGGAGTAAGAAATGTCACTGGAAGGTCAGTGCTGTGGGGCAAGAGGTCACCCAGAGGGAGCTGGATCAGCCCATGGTTTGTGTGCCAAAGAGCAGCCAGTGAGGGTGCAGACACAGCAGTGAAGGTGCAGAAATGCTGGGTGAGAGCAGGTGGGGAAACGAGATGGATGTCTGCAGCCTGCAGGGAAAGAGGGGCAGGGGTAGGACCGTGTAGAACAGCCTGTGGTGGAGATGGCAAAGGGCGCTGTAAGGCTGGAAGGAACCCACAGAACCCAGGTCTCTGTCCCCTTGGCCAGGGCAGTTGTCTCTGCCACTGAGGCCCAGGAGAAGACATGTCGTCCTCATGGCACTGGGGCCTCGGTGCCTCCTTGCAGCCCCATGGGGAAGCTGGAAGTTGTTGTCCCAGTGTTGTCTTTCCCTCGGCCTTGCACACCCACATCCCACGGTCCCAGGAAGAGCCCTGACCTGTGTGTGAGGGACAGGATCCCCCTTCCCCTTGCCTGGAGGTCATGGCTCCTCCTTTCTGCTTCAGAAAGCAAACCAAGCAAATTCTTCCTGGGAGTTACATCAATTTCTTTACATCAGATTCTCCACTGAATTTTGTGCCTGGTTGTTACAGCTTTTCTGCAGTTGGCCCATCTACAGGAATGGCCAAAAGGAGGATCTGGGGAACTACTGTCAGTCTAACGTCTGTGCTGGGTAAGGTCATGGAGCAGATGATCTTGAGTAACATCACATTGCACTTACAAGAGAACCATGTGATTGGGCTCAGTTAACATGAGTTTATGAAAGACAGGTGTTTTTTAACCAACCTGATCTCCTTCTATGACAAGGTGACCCCCCTAGTAGATGAGGGAAAGGCTGTGGATGTTGTGCACTTAGACTGCAGTAAAGCCTTTGACACCATATTTCACAGCATCTCCTGGAGAAGCTGCAGCTCATGGCCTGGATGGTGTGTCTGTGATGGATCAAGAACTGGCTGGAGGGACGGGCCCAAAGAGTTATGGTGAACGGAGCCAAATCCAATTGGTGGCCGGTCATGAGTGGTGTCCCCAGGACTCAGTATCAGGGCTAATTCTGTTTAATCTCTATCAGTTATCTGGGTGAGGTGATCAAAGGCACCCTTAGTAAGTTTGCAGATTGTTAGAGCGAGATAAGGACTCAGCAGAACCAGTCGATTCAATGTGAATCACGCTAAGCCATTTATTACAGAAACAAGTCTCCTTATATACGTAACTATATTCTAATCACGCGTCCACGCTCCAAGCATGGATTCGTTAAATGAGTATCGTGGGCTGTCCGTGCTCTGGAGTCTCACTGATGATATGTCCGATGATTCACGCCACGCCAGGACCCCGCTGATTGAGGAACGCCCCTCTTTCTCACAGCAGACTCTGATCTCAGCTTCTCGAAGAGGCCTTGAGATTCCTTTGAGCCTGACTAATTCAGCAACAGGTCTTTATCTATCAAGACCCCTCCACACTTCCCCCTTTCTTTTCCTGAATTAGTCAGGCCCCTTAAACCACACGGTGCATCATTTTTGAAATATACTGCAACATAGAACATGTGATTAACAGCATAATTACGATTACATATAATGCAGTTAAACCTTACCTAATAAGATCAAACTACTACCTGACTATTCTTAAAACCTTAATTTCATTATAACAACCTTATCAACACACTATTTTAATAGATTCAAAATAACCAGACAAGTTAATACAATATATTCTCTTAAATTCCTAAAAGATTTATAACTGCGCAGTTTATAGGGTAACATACTTAATATCATCAGCATATACTAATAATTGAATTAATATCTTAAAAGTTATCTTAACCTATTTAAAAGATCAATAGCTTAACCTTAATATCCCTACTATAACTTATCAGTTGCTAAACTTAGATTACTATGGTAGAGATATCTCATAATTTTACCTTATCTATGCATTAACTATCTAATCATAATATCACCCTTTTGGATCTCCTGCTGATTGTTCAAATTGCCATTCTCCACAGAAGGTACACCACCTGCTTGCTAATAGGCTTCTAGACCACCAGGTCTGCGAGCATCTGTAACACTGAATTAGGATCCATGGTTTACATCTGAAACAGTCCTCACAACTTATCTCCCTCCTGTCCATCTGCATCCGTTGAATCTTTGTTGAATCCACTTCAATCCTCAGCCTGTAATGACACAAACATAACCTTTTCCCCAGGTTATCAATTGATGTGGCCTTTTTAATTGACTAATGATTTAACCATAACTAATGTAGGTTCTTTCTGATTTAGCATGGTTTTGGGTCATACTTGCAAAGTATTTCATCACATACAATGCTTTTGATAATTGGTTTTGTGGTGTTTCCCCTACTTCCCCCTTTTTTTTGTTATAAAAACATACAAACAAACAAACAAAAAGTTCAGAACCAGATATATACGTTGGGTCTTGACTACGTACTCAAAATCACAAATCAAATTTAGAGGTTCCTTCTTAAAAAGCTCTAAGTAATTTAAAGCTGTGCCAAGTTCTGCTAATTGGGTTGAACCTTCAATAATTTGTACAGAATGATGCCAATTGTTATCTCCACGCCAAACCACTACAGCTTTATGAGACTTTCCAGAACCATCAACAAAACTTTGCAAGTATGTAAGATCAGACCAAATACAAGTATGGCCTATGACCTGATGTTAAAGACTTGCAGGTTCTGCAGCAATTTACATTTTACATTTAGGCATGCCAAAAGCTATACTGTTAAGAAAACCAGCTAGTGCAATTTATAAAGACATAGATTACAAACTAAAGAAATCAGAATTACATTTCACAAATGGTACATACATGACAAAAGGATCATGGTCTATTAAGACTTAAATTAATTTCCTGCATTTTCTTGATCAGAGTGACAATTGGTATATAACAGTCGGTATATCGGTTTGCTAGCAACCTCATGATACTGTCCCATAATAGCCACAGGTTGTTTCTATGTTGTAGCTATAGACAAATCTGCAAGTCCAACCGAATGCAGTCAGCCTGTAAGGTTGTCATAAATTCATTCCTCAAAGTGTCTAACTCCATTTTGGCTGTCATAGTTATTGGATATTGTTTTCCCTTACCGGATCGAAGTCCTATTTCAGATCTATCAGTGTAGAATTTGCTTTATCGAAACATTGGCTGTTAATACTAGTGGAAATACAGCATTTGAAATTTCCAGCAGCTTCTTGTAGGCCATGCAACTAAACAGAATTCTCAGAAAATGTTATTTGAGCTTAATTTACTTAACAAATCTTAACCTAAGAGAGCTATAGGACTTTCTGGCAACTATAAGAATTTATGTATTAAAACTTTGTTCCAAATTTGACATGCTATTGGTCTCAAAAAACGGCCTTTCTTTCATTCTCTCCCATGACCTCAAAAGCTAGCATGGTGAATTTACTAAGAAGTCTCTTACAACTAATTACCACAGAATAAGTCTATCAACAAATTTTTGGTTTAATTTTCCAGTTTCATTAGAACTATAGGTCTGCTAAGGATGCCTTTAAACTTCACCCTCGAACTGCTCCATTCAGTATTACATCGCTGCAGTAGGGGGGAGAGAAAACCCCCCTTCCACTGCTTTAAAAGCAGGCAGCCAGGTTTTTCCATTTTTGTTTTTCTTTCTCTTCGTGCTGCAGTTTAGAGATAACCAAGGTCACACAGCTGGCATAATGGCTGGTACGAAGTAGGAGGCTCTGGGAAACTTCTCAGTTACAATGAGCTGCACACAGGCCTGGGATGTTTTGGTCTTTTGTTTTCCCAGTTCATTCCAGCCAAAATACACTTTATATGCAATTTCAAGTAGCTCAACAATAGTTACATTCCTTAGCTCCATTTACCTTTTACAATTTAGAGATGTCAAAAAAACAGTATAAACCAGTATAATGAACATCAATCCATTATTCTATTTTCCTAAATCTAAATCAGTTAATATTCTAGCAACTTTTAATTACAACCTCTTCTAAATTCACATCTATCATAGCATTTTAACAATTTAAATGCTTTTCTAACAATATAAGCAATTACTCTAATATATAAGGATGCATCCTAATGGGGAGCAAGGTGGAATTTTAGCAGTGGAACCGGTTCCCATTTTGTAATTATCTCCCCAGAAAAGATTCTTTTGGTACCAAATATGAATATGCAAACCAAAATACTGAGCTCAGATGTGAAAACCAAATACCCAGTTCAAATATGCAGATGGATCACAGTCACACTAATTTAAGACAATATCTCAATTTTTGCATTGCACCTCTGGGCCGCTCACAGCTCAGCCAGGCAGAGGTACCTCTGGGTCTCCCTGACAAAAAGGGTCAGTGGCGCCGGAGCCCATCAACCCCCCCGCCGGACTGAGCTTTTCTTTTTTTTTTTTTTTTTTTTTTGCTTTGTTTTATTTTCAGTGTCTCATCTGGTGCGCTACAACTGTTATTCCAAAACCTGGATTCTTTACCTGGTGTGCATATGAAAAAGCCAAATTTAGTGCACCGACATGAGAGACAGCCTGTCACAGAGTTGCGCAAGTCTGAATGCTGGAGTAAAGCTAGCATGCTGGAGAGAAAAATAACAGCTACCACACGCAAAATTTTTACGATCACATTCATGCAGTAAAGAACTAAATTACTCATGATCTTCTGAATTATCACAAAATGCACATTTTGAGTCAACGGATTCTCATGATTTAAGAGACTGTGAACTTATCATACCATATAGCACAGACCTACCAAAATTGCAACATACTTAAACAGATACCCACAAAGAAAACAGGTTAATAAGGAAAGCATCTTGCAGACTCTAACAAGTTTGCTGTGACCTGTGTGTTATCAGTTAACTCTCTCAGCTTGTTGAAGTTCAAATCGCCCTGCCTGTAAAACTGTCTGAAATGATTTAATGATTTCTTGTAGAGATTTATTTTGTCCTGCTCTGCTGGCCTCAAAAACAACATTAATTGCAACAAGATTCTATTCTCCGGACACTTAACAGCCAACACTGATTTCAATATTTAACAAGATCTTCCTTCCTTATAATTCCGAGTGCTTTCCCAAGTTTTAAAACATCTCCCAATAGTGATTTTTTAGGAACACAACTGAAAACAATTATTCCTGACCCCATCTTGCAAGTAAAAACCTTGAGAACAGGGAGGGGGGGGGGGGGGGGAGGGGGGGGGGGGGGGGGGGAGGAGGGAGGGAGGGGAAGGGGGTGGGATGCACAGGCCTGCTTGAAAACAGTTAACTCACATTCCTGACAAGCTGCTTGATTTTCAGAGAGCTAATACACAGGAGAACATAATATGTACTGTAAAACTTGCAAATAACATGTTGATAGCGAACATTAGATTCTCTACTGCTAATCTCAACACTTGTGCTTCCTTAGCTTCTAAGTTTTCAACCTGCTTACTGATGGCCTCTTGACGATAGTCAATAAATTGCATGTAATTCTCATTGGGACCCTGATTAACAGTTACATATTATTTGGCTGTTTAGTTGGTTTCAGACACCTCTCGCATAGCTTGATATGCAAGATCTGTTGACTACCTCAGGATTTCAGAAATTTATCGTGTCTGTAGTTGCAGTGTGTCAATTAGTGTCTCTTCCAGGAGTTGTGGGATACCTGCCCCTTTCAAAGAATCCGCATTGTTCTGTCCTAAATGATCTATAGCTGTTACACTTCACAGAGTTCTTTTGCCCAGTTCTCATCCGGTGACTCCTTCTGCTCTTTCGTAGGAGTTAGAGGGTTGAAAGACAGTAAAAGCAGATTGGTAAAATTCGTAAAAGGACTGATAGTACACTTGTTTACGACTTTAGCATTCTCATCTGTCACAGGTTCTTTGAGCAAGTTGTCTGACTCCAATCTGACTTGCTGTTCTCACCAGAGTTAAATGACGGTACAGGAGGCCACCCGCTCGGCATTTTTCCTCCCCCCGCCCCAGACTGCTGTATCATCGGGCGTGCTGACAGCGCAACAGGGGATGGAGTGGGGAGGGGGTCAAAAAACACGATCCGGGTAAACTTCACAGTCATTTTTAGGTTTGTTATCAGGCTGCAACGCTGGAAAAATTCTGGCAACGGTAGCCCGCTCGGCCTTAAAGTCTTTTAAGGTGGAAATTTTAAGCTTCTATGTAGTCACTAATGATTTAGTTTCTTTATCATCTCCATTGCTGACCTTATTCCATAATTTCTGCTCTTTATCATCCCAAAGTTAACGTTTAAAAGCCTTCTCGTTTTCTCCCGGGTAGCCATTAATTCTGTACCGAATTAATAGTCTACATATGTTACTTTCTTCTTATTTAAGTCCTCTCATAGAGAGAATAGGCAGGAGGAGTTTAACTATGGCTTCTTCCTCAAAGGGTTTATTTTGCCCCATAACTTCACTCTTCCCTCCTCCCGCTCCCAGCCGCTCACCCTTTACGGTGACTTCTTCAATTAACGCGGAGCGTCCTTACCCTCCGCCCGGTTTTCAGTCCAGCTGATCCGCCTCCGGCTGGGCCGCTCTAAGGCTTTTCCCCAACTTCAGTGGTACGCCGTTCAGAGTATCACGTCGGGGTCACCATTTGTTAGAGCGAGATAAGGACTCAGCAGAACCAGTCGATTCAATGTGAATCACGCTAAGCCATTTATTACAGAAACAAGTCTCCTTATATACGTAACTATATTCTAATCACGCGTCCACGCTCCAAGCATGGATTCGTTAAATGAGTATCGTGGGCTGTCCGTGCTCTGGAGTCTCACTGATGATATGTCCGATGATTCACGCCACGCCAGGACCCCGCTGATTGAGGAACGCCCCTCTTTCTCACAGCAGACTCTGATCTCAGCTTCTCGAAGAGGCCTTGAGATTCCTTTGAGCCTGACTAATTCAGCAACAGGTCTTTATCTATCAAGACCCCTCCACAGCAGATGACAGCACGTTGGGTGGGAGTGTTGATCTGGGAACTGGTGGGTTCAGTCTGGAGAACAGGAGGCTGAGGGGAGAGCTTATCTCTGTCTACAACTGCCCAAAAGGAGGCTGGAACATGGAGGGTGTTGGTCTCTTCTCATGAGTAGCAAGTGATAGGAAAAGAGGAAAAGGCCTCGAGTTGTGCCAGGGAAAGTTTAGATTGGATATTAGGAAAAAATTCTTCCTGGAAAGGGCTGTCAGGCATTGGAACAGGTTGCCCAGGGCACTGGTGGAGTCACCATCCCTGCAGGGGTTTAAAAGGAGTTTAGACGAGGTTCTTAAGGGAGATGGTTTAGTGCTCGAGTCAGGTTATGGTTCAACTCGATGATCCTGAGCGTCTCTTTCACCTGAAACGATTCTATGATTCTGTGATATCAACTGCATAATTCTTCTATCACTTCTTCTAAGTGCTCTTCATGTACCTGCCTCTTTACCTACAGTCCTGAAAGTTTTCTAATTAAGCACAAAAGTCTTGAATACCAGATGTAAATGATGGAAGCGACATGGCTCTATCAGTCTGGTCTGATACCTGCCAGTCCCAGGCAAACACCTCAGGTACACGGGGGCCTCTCGAGGTTTGCACTGGGTGCTTATACTGTGACCATGGAGCTCAGCCCGAAAACCTGAGAATTCCCCTCAAAACTGAAAACCAAACCAACCCAACAACAACAACAAAAAGAACAAAAATCCCCATACTCTATTTTTTGGTCAGATGAAATAATTCAATATTTCCAATAAAATGTCTGTGGAATTTCTATCCTGCCAAAATATGAATTTTCAGAATGTGTATGGACTGTGTGAGATGAAACGTTGGCCTTTCCCTGTGCTTGCAGTGCCAGAACACTGTCTATCACTATGTGTATTTAATCCCCTGGACATCCAGGAGTTTCTACCTGTCCTTACCCAGCTCACCATGTCTGAACTCATCTCTTCAGAAGTCTGTCTGGACATGTGCACTTTCCATTGCTCCCCAGACGTTCTTCACCTCTCACTCTTTGCTCATTCAGAGCCTCTCAGCTCTCACTCTGCTTTGAGCTTCAGGCAGGTAAAGTCTTTCAGCAGTTGCTCTCGTACTCCCTACAGGCAACTCTTGAGTTATGGCAACGGACCTTGCTGGAAACTACTTAATTTAACCATAGAGCTGAGAAAGATCATTAAGTTCTACTGTGTGTTTTGTTTTGTTTCCTCTAATTAAAAATTCCCCGGTGCCTGTTTACATCCAGTTCTCTGAGGAAACATGAAATAATTCCTGCGAAGAAGCTGTAACAATCAGGTGCAAACTTCAGTGCAGAATCTGATGTAAAGAAATGTGCTGTAAATCCCAGGGGCCAATGAACAGAACAGGGAGTTTGGGGAGCTGGATATAGATTTCCTGCTAACAATCTGAGCAGAGAAACGTCCTTCACAGGAACTGCTCTGTTTATTTGACACCTTTGAGATCTCTTCCTCTGCCTGTGTTTTCTATTTTCTTGTTCCTCCACCTCTTCATTCTTTCAAAACCTTTCCAAGGGAAAGATTCCTTGAATCACAGAGCAACTCAGGTTTGAACATCATCTTGTCTCACTGTCCTGCTCAGTGCAGGGTGAACCAGGTGAGGTTGTCCAAGGCCTCTGCCCAAGGGGAAGTCATGCTTGACCAACCTTGTAGCCTTTTATGAGAATGTAACAAGGTGGATGGATGACGGCAGAGCGGTGGATGTGGTCTGCCTTGACTTCAGTAAAGCCTTTGACACAGTCTCCCACAGCATCCTCACAGCTAAGTTGAGGAGGTGTGGTCTGGACAATAGAGTAGTGAGGTGGGTTGCAAACTGGCTTAAGGAGAGAAGCCAGATTGTGGTAGTCAATGGTGCAGAGTCTAGTTGGAGGCCAGTATCTAGTGGAGTGCCTCAGGGGTCAGTACTAGGGCCAGTATTATTCAAGATAATCATTAACGATTTGGATGAGGGAATTGAGTGTACTATCAGCAAATTTGCTGATGACACCAAGCTGGGAGGAGTGGCTGACACTGGAAGCTGTGCTGCCATCCAGAGACCTGGACAGGCTGGAGAGCTGGGCAGGGAAAAAATTAATGAAATAGAACAAGGGCAAGTGTAAAGTCTTGAATCTGTGCAGGAACAAGCCCAGGTTCCAGTGTGAGTTGGGGAATGAGCTTTTAGAGAGCGGTGTAGGGGAATGGGACCTGGGGGTCCTGGGGACAGCAGGGTGACCATGAGCCAGCACTGGGCCCTTGTGGCCAGGAAGCCAATGGTACCTGGGGGGGATTAGAAGGGGGGTGGTCAGTAGGTCAGAGAGGTTCTCCTGCCCCTCTGCTCTGGCCTGGGGAGACCACACCTGGAATCTTGTGTCCAGTTGTGGCCCCTCAGTTCCAGCAGGACAGGGAACTGCTGGAGAGAATCCAGCGCAGCCACCAAGATGCTGAAGGGAGTGAAGCATCTCCCCTGTGAGGAAAGGCTGAGGGAGCTGGGGCTCTGGAGCTGGAGGAGAAGGAGGGGTGACTCATTCATGGGGATCAATATGGAATGGGTGAGTGTCAGGAGTATGGAGCCAGATTCTTCTTGGTGAAAACCAGTGATAGGACAAGGGGTAATGCATACAAACGGGAACACAAAACGTTCCACTTAAATACGAGAAGAAACTTGTTCCCGGTGGGGGTGGCAGAGCCTGGCCCAGGCTGCCAGGGAGGTTGTGGAGTCTCCTTCTCTGCAGACATTCCAACCCACCTGGACACCTTCCTGTGCAACCTCGTCTGGGTGTTCCTGCTCCATGGGGGGATTGCACTGGATGAGCTTTCCAGAGCCCTTCAACCCCTGACATTCTGTGATTCTGTGATTATTACCACTACATTATAATTTAATCTCCCTCATCATCAGTTTCCACCTCTCCCCATTGAAAGGACATGTCTAAGGACATCTTTCCAGCAGACTGTCTGGACATTCGCCCTTCCCGCTGCTCTCAGGTTTCTCCTCCACTTGCTCTTTGGTCATTCAGTTGCCTTTCAACTGTCTGGTTTCTGCTTTGAGCTTCAGGGAGCTAGAAATTTTCAGATGTTTAATTAACTCTTCAGTCAACACCTTAGCTGTTTTTATAGTATCCTTTCCTTTCTTTGTCTAAAACTGTTCTTGTACGGGTGTCTCTTGTGAACAATGGACCTCATTAGATTCAGCTTTGACACAGAATTGAGGAAAGTGTTTTACTGTTTATTGAACTGTGCAGTGTTCACACAGCAGAGCAGGTGGAGCTGGTGCACAGGAGCTGCAGCATCTCCTGCAGAGCTCAGTGGAGAAGTCTGATGGGAGGAAAAGTGATGCAATCTCTGGTGGCCAATGAGGGAACGGGCAGACTGGGGGTGCGGGTGAGGAGCCAGGTTGTCCATACAGTGTCCAGCCTCAAGGGACTGTTCTCCTGCCTGTCCAGATGTCTTCAGGAGACCCTCTGGATCAGTGTCCGGTGTAGAATGCTGCTGTCACTTCTTCTATACACTGGAAAATGACAGAAAATACCCTTGAAAAAAAAACCTCCTTTATGAAATCTTCTTTGAAATCTTCATCAGTAAGTGTCCCATTGAAACCTCTCCAGTTAGTTCTGCAAGTCTGGAAGATTTGAATGATATTACGGAAAGAAACATCGCTCGTTAGGGCTTTCTGTGTTTTAATGAGCCCCATGGCGTATTTGGTGCTGAGTCCATGAACCTCAGATACCAAGGACAGACTGAAGAATCTGCTCAAGAAGTCCAAGTCAGAAGCAAACTCCAAAGTACCTTGAAGCATAATGGGCCCCACTGAGGGCTGTTACTGACAAAGCCTCCCCAGGGACTCGTTAGAGCAGATAATTGTAGGCAGCGATTGCATCAGGCAAAGGCAAAGTGCAGCAGCTCTGATGCTGAGAAAACCCTTGGTTTCTTTGATGAAGGACAATGGCCAAGCCTTGAGCCCCTGTCCCTGGGAAGGGAGATCCTGTCCCTCACGTGTGGCTCAGGGCTCTTCCTGGGGCTGTGGGGAGTGCGATGCCCAGTGCAGGACAATGGTGTGACACTCCCTGGGGTTGCAAGGAGGCAATGGGGTGCCATGGCCATGACAACCATGTGTCTCCTCTTAGGCCTCGCTGGCAGGGACATCAGCCATAGCCAAGGGGACAAAGACCTTGGCTCTTTCAGGGACATCCAGCCTTGCCAGCGCCCTTGGCCATCTCCACCATGGTCCATCCTGCAATGTCCCAGGCCTGTGGCTGTTTCCCCACAGGCTGCAGACACCCCATGCGCTTCCCCACCTTGTTCTCACCCCAGTGTGTCCCCACCTGTGCTGCTGTCTTTCCATCCTCACCAGCTGTTCCTGGAAACACAAAGTCATACCTGATCCAGAGTCCCTCTGAATGACCACAACACTGTGCTCAGAATGACATTTCTTGATCCTGAGCTCCACTCTGGGCCTCCAGAGCTGCAGTTTCTGGTGGCTTTCCTTTCTCATGCTGTTCCCTCTACCAAAAATAGTAAAATAAAATAAAATAAAAGGCGTCATCTTGGAAAGTGATTTTCAAGTTTTCTGAATCTACTACTGTCCTTTCTTGTCATGGTTTTACCACAGCCACCAACTAAGACCATGAGAGCTGCTCACATCCTCCTCCCAGTCCCCAAGTGGGATAAGGGAGACAACTGAATGGGAAGGGAGAAACTTGTGGGTTTAGAAAAAAAAAATAATACGACAATCATAATAAAAGAACAACCTACTAATAATAATATACTTATAATATTTCTATTTACATAAAGTAAAATATATGATACTCAGTGCAATCCCCCACATAACTCCAGTTGTGCTGAACAGGCAGCCCAAAAGAAGAGAGCACCCTGGTCCTGAGCAGCTGATCCCAGCAAGAGAAAGTACAAGTGCAAAAGGTAGAGAGGCCCAAGGGCCAACTGAAAAACAGCAAGATGTCATAAAAATAAACTAACACTGAACTTCCAATAGAATGGAACTTCCGAACAGAGCTAACCAGTGTAGCCAGAAAACCAAAACTAAGGGGCTGGAAAAGGCACCTCCAGCTTTATACCAAGCATGACACTAATGGTAGAGAATAGCTTGTTATTGACCTGGATGTCAATCAAGGTGCTGTCCTGTCTGTGCCCTCTCCTAACAATTTGCACCTGCAGCTGGACTCCAGAGAAGTCCTTGGTTTCACTGACAATAGTCCAGGTAAATTAAATAGAAATAGATAAATTAAATTAAGAAAATATACTCAGTGCTATCCCCCGTGTAACTCCAGTCACACGGAGCAGCCAGTCCTGCAGAAGGGAGCACGTTGGTCCTGAACAGCCCATCCCAGCAAGAGAGAGCAAAACGGCAACAGGCAGAAAGGCCCAAAGGCCAACGGCAAAATGGCAGAACGGCAAAAGGCCGAACTGACATCGAACTCCTGACAGAATGAAACTTCTGAATGGAACTCACCAAACCAGCTGGAAAACCCAAAGTAATGCATGTAACAAGCCCTAAAAGCCGGCTCCAGCTTTAGACTGAGCATGGCGCTAATCATATGGAATATTTCATTGATCAGCCTGCATGTCAATCCAGACGTTGTCCTGTCTGTGTTCCCTCCTGCCAATCTGCATCCGCAGCTGGATGGTCAAAGAAGTCATTGGTTTCCCTGACAACAGCCAAGATATCAGTGAGTTCTGACATTCCTTTCATAGCAAATGGCAAACACTGTAATGCTGCTAAAAGACAAAATGAACTCTATCCCAGGGAAGGAACAGCGTTATCTCATTATTCTCATAGTAAATCTGAACAAAAGCCTGTACTGGCTGTGAAGAAGAGATGTTCAAAATGCATGAAGAAAATTAACTCAATTTCAGCAAAAACAGCACGTTTCCTCAGCCTCCCCTTCACCAGGATAAAGAAGTTTGGGTCTCTCAACATCTCCACACATGACCCAGACTTTCTCTGGCCACACAACAGCTCCTCCCGTTCCTCCAGAATGGGGAACCTCACACTGGGACACACGACTCCAGATGTGACCACACCAGTGCTGAGTCACGATGGACAATAACTGCTCTTGTCTGGGTGGCCACGCTCCTACCAGTGCAGCCCAATGTGCTCATTGGCATGTTCCTGTTTAGCACCACTGAGAACTGGCTGAACATCCAGGCTCAGAGGGTTGTGACCAGTGGCCCCTCACTACAAGAAAGACCTTGGGGTGCTGGAGTGAGTTCAGAGAAGGGCAGCAAAGCTGGTGAGGGGTCTAGAGAACAAGTCAGATGGGAAGCAGTGGAGGTAACTGGGGCTGTTTAGCCTGAAGAACAGGAGGCTGAGGGGAGACCTTATTGCTGTCTGCAGCTACCTGAAAGGAGGTTGTAACATGGAGGGTGTTGGCCTGTTCTCCCATATGGCAATTGGAGAAGGAGAGGAAACAGCCTGAAGTGGCACTTGGGAAGGTTCAATTTGGATATTAGGAAAAATTTCTTCTTGTAAGAGTTTGTGAGGCATCAGAACAGGCTGCCCAAGTAGTGGTTGTTTCACCATCCCTGGAGGTCTTTAAACTACATGTAGATGAGGTTCTTAGGAATACGGTTTAGTGCCAGAGTTGGGTTAACGGTTGGACACAGTGATCTTGACGGTCTCCTTCAACCTAAATGATTCTATGATCTCATTGGGATGAGAAACATGGTGAGGCAGCTCTCCCAGATGGAGTACTGATATGGATGGATGGATGGATGGATGGATGGATGGATGGATGGATGGAGAGATGGATTGGGACAGAGCGAGGCAGTCCAAGGCAGATAACTGAAGGTCCTTCACCATCTCCAGGAACACTGGGCACCCACAGATGGACACTCAAACCAGCACCATGACGTAACATGGTGCCCCATGTCCTCTCCTGAACCATGAAAAACACAAGTACATCAGTATGGCCTTGCGGGGGAAATTTATTCAGGCTGACCACAGCTTTGGAAGAAGACCCCAAGCCCCAAATACTGAGGAAATCCCCTTTTGTGGGGTGATTCAAAGAGATGGCCCCAATTTCAGAAATACAGTGATTTAAAAATGGGTCCACAACTGTATTACAGAGATGTGACACAGGACACCAGCTGTACCAGGGCCCCAGAAACAAGCAGACAGGGCTCTGAGTCACTGCTCTGGAGAAGTGCCGTGGGTGAAGAAATTCCATGACAAACATGGTTATCACAGATGAAATGCTCAATGCACAGGAGGTTCCTGAGATGAACTGGAAATCACTTCTGAAGAGACACAGGTAACTTATTGCTGCTGACAGAAAAATGACTGAATCAGCTTCTTCAGTGCCACCTTCAGCTCCTGGTTCCTCATGCTGTAGATGAGGGGGTTCACTGCTGGAGGCACCACTGAGTACAGAACTGACACCACCAGATCCAGCCCTGAGGAGGACATGGAGGGGGGCTTCAGGTTGGCAAACATGCCAGTGCTGATATAGAGGGAGACCACGGCCAGGTGAGGGAGGCAGGTGGAAAAGGCTTTGTGCCGTCCCTGCTCAGAGGGGATCCTCAGCACGGCCCTCAAGATCTGCAGATAGGACATCACGATGAACACAAAACACACAAAAGCTAAACAGGCACTGACCACAAGAAGCCCAAGTTCCCTGAGGTAGGAGTGTGAGCAGGAGAGCTTGAGGATCTGGGGGATTTCGCAGAAGAACTGTCCCAGGGCATTGCCCTTGCATAGGGGCAGTGAAAATGTATTGGCCGTGTGCAGCAGAGCAGTGAGAAACCCAGTGGCCCAGGCAGCTGCTGCCATGTGGACACAAGCTCTGCTGCCCAGGAGGGTCCCATAGTGCAGGGGTTTGCAGATGGCAACATAGCGGTCGTACGACATGACGGTGAGAAGAAAATACTCGGTTGAAATGGGAAAAACAAACAAAAATAGCTGCGCAATACATCCTGTGTAGGAGATGGCCCTGGTGTCCCAGACGGAATTGGCCATGGACTTGGGTACAATGGTGGAGATGGAGCCCAGGTCGAGGAGGGCGAGGTTGAGCAGGAAGAAGTACATGGGGGTGTGGAGGTGCTGGTCACAGGCTATGGTGGTGATGATGAGGCCGTTGCCCAGGAGGGCAGCCAGGTAGATGCCCAGGAAGAGCCAGAAGTGGAAGAGCTGCAGCTCCCGTGTGTCTGTGAACGGCAGGAGGAGGAACTGGGTGATGGAGCTGCTGTTGCACATTGGCTGCCTGTGGGCATGAGGACCTGTGCAAGGAGGAAAATGCAGTGACATGTTAGGGGAGACTTCTCTGAGGAAAACAAACATGCTGTTTGTCATGGAAAACCCCCTCCCTGATGGAGGGATGTTTCCGCTCATTCTCTCTTTCTACCTAGTGAGAAAAATCTGTTCATCACAGTTTAAAATGCAGCTTGGGCATCTGGTTTCCATGAACATACCTCTGGGGCAAGACCCCCTGAGTTGATGTCAGAACACTCGCACCCCAACCCCAGAGAGCAAGAGCACCAGGGACAGGTGGAGAAACAGGGAAGGAGACTGCAGTGTTCCTGAGAAATAAAGAAAGGACAGAAAGGCAGACGGGCATGCTGTGGAACCTTCTCCTGACCCGGCTGTGCTGCTGCCACTCACATAATGACACTGTAGAGCAAGTACTTTTAGCACCTTATTTAGAGTACCACGTTCCAGGAACCCTTCACCTGCAGGTCCAGCTGATGAGGTGGAGACTTGTGACCTGGACCCCATGGCTTTGGGGCACAGGGTCTGCTGGGGAGGAGAGGAGACCAGGGGTTGCACTGGGAAATGTGTCTGAACTGCAGGGGATTGCAGGGGGGTCCTGAATCCCCTCCCCAGCATTTCAGGTCCATCTCCCTCTCCCTGCCCATGTCTGTGCTGCCTGCAGCTGTGTCTCTGTCCCTGGGTCTGCTCCCTGTCAGTGTCACAGACCCCATCCCACCCGCTGTGTGCTCAGCTCTGTCCTGCTCACACCTCCTGGCACTGCCCAGGGGCAGCTCTGTGTGTGCAGGGGCTCAGGAGCAGCTCAGACACGTTCCTAACGAGAACTGGAGTCTCAGTGTCTTCTCCAAAGAGAGAAATAAATCCCCATCTCCCACTGCACACCCAGCCAACCAAGAGTGGAAAACTGAAAGCACAGACTCCTTCCCTTGTGGCTGTTGCTGTATCAATGTTATTGTTCAGAAGGACCCTCTGCCATGTCTGTGGGGGGATCTGGAGCTCTGAGCAGCCCTGACCCACACAGCCCCGTTCAACCCCACAAGCTCCCTGCCTGCCCTGCCGGGGATCGCTCCTTCCCCCCGCAGCTGCTGCCATGGGATCTCCCGGGCAGACTGAGCGCTGACCCTGGCAGGCGGCAGAGTCCCTGGCAGGCGGCAGAATCCCTGCCCGGCACAGCCCTGGGGTGCAGGGACCCTGCTCTGCAGGACAGTCCTGGGCACCCCTGGGTGCTCCCCCTGCAATCACCCTCAGCAGAAGCTGCCATCATGCCCTGTCCCTCTGACAGTGCAGCGGAGAAGCGCTGGTCTGCACCATGTTCTTGTCCTCTACATGAGAAATACTCAACCGAGACCTGACAGATCCTGTAAATTGTGGGATGTATCATCTTTAGGAGATCCCTCCAGGAAACACAGCTGCATTGTCCTACAGCCAGAGACTTACCGTGTTACAACTGTGAAGATTTCTCTCAATGAGCCCTCAGCAACCAACCCCCTACATTGCCTTTCCCCTCTCTGTGCCTGGCTCCTGTGTCCTCGGTGCTGCAGGCAGAGCCCTCAGCCCTGCTGCGTGTGCGGAGGAGCTGCTCCTGGGCAGAGCTGTCTCTCTGCAGCGCTGCCGCTTCCATGAGCTCCCTGTGTCCCAGGAGGCCAGCCCAGCTCAGCAGCACAGGAGCAGCACAAGGCGCTTTAATGACCCCTCTGGTGTGTTTGGTGCTGAGTCCATGGACCTGAGACCCTGGAGGAAGGTGATGAAACTTCTCAAGAAGTCAGATTCAGATTCCAAAGTTTCCAAACTCCAAAGTTTCTTGTACTGTTAATGGGTCACACTGAGAGAACCTACTGAGAAACTAAATCCAGGTTTGATTAGAGAAGAAAACTGGAGGTCAGGAAATGTTGAGGAGTCAGCATAAGAGGGCAGAACAACATGGGCAGTGTTGTGGTGACTGGACATCAGCTACAGACTCACTGGTGAGGAAGAGGAATTAGATGAGGCCTCCTTCAGACAAATGAAAGAAGCCTCATGTTTCCAGGGCCGTATCCTCGTGGCAGACCTGAGATATCAGAATATTTACAAGGTACCAGCCATCCAGGAGGGTTTGGAACCCATTGACAACATCTTCCTGACACGGGTGACTGAGGAGTCAGTGGGGTGAGGTGCCCTGTGGGACTTCACGCTTACAGACCAGAAAGAGTTGGTCAGGATGGAACAGTCAGGGATGGGAAAGTGGAGCTGAGGCTCCTGGGATATGATCACAAGGCCAAGAGCAGGATTTCAGGAGAGCAAGCTTTGACCTGCTGAGGGACCTGCTTGGGTCCTGTGGGATATGACCTTGGTGTCTGCAGTGCTTTATCTCTCCCATTTCCTCCCTCCTTTCTCCCACCTTCTGTTGTGCAGCGTTTTTTACCCTTTCTCAATTACAATATCCCAGAGGTGCTGCCGGCATCACTGAGTGGCTCAGATTTGGCAAGGAGTGGGTCCATCTTGGAGCAGCTGAAATCAGCTCTGTCTGACATTGGTCAAACTCCTGTTGTCTTTTCAGAGAGGTGACACACCCACACTCACCCCCAGTTCCAAGACTTTGCCCTGTAAACCCAGTACAGGGTGACAACTTGTTGGGTGTTACAAACTACTTGATCACGGAGAAGAAATGAAAGAGATCTTCTGTCAGTAACCTGAGGAAGTCACCAGTCAATGAGCAGGTTCCTATGGGTAACTGTAATTGCCCTGACACTCACTGGCCAGGAAAAGCTGTAGGTGCCAACAGTCCAGAGTATCCTGGGCCAACGTCTTAACATATCTGCCTGGTGGGCCAACAAGGGTGATGTTCACCTGAATCTGGAACTGGGAAACAAGGAAGAGCTGGTGAGGGATGTGAACATCAGTGTCCACCTTGGCTGTTGTGAGCAGGACACAGAGGGGTCCCAGGCACCAGAAGGGAGGGAGGAAGGCCAGCAGCAGAACACAGGCTGGTGGAATCCAGAGGAGAAGACTTTGACATACTGGGGGATGGTGGGCAAAGTGGTGACATGGAAGTAGATCTGAAGGGTGAAGGAGCTCAGGAAATTTGATAATCCTTACAGGACAGGCTGCTCCAAACACAAGAATGATCCCTCCAAGTACCCATGAATAGAAGCATTTATCTCTTGAGGCTGCTCCTCTGCACTGATGGAGCTGCAGGGCACAAAGGCAGCACACAGGAGGTGGAAGCAGGGGAAGCTGCAAAGGAGGAATTTAGAAACCTTGTCCATGGATGTGGGGATGATGACAAAGCTGCCCTGGACTTGATACCTGCACGGGAAGGGCAGCAAGATGAGCTGACAGAGCTTAACTCGCAGTAAGAGAATAGACAGGGTGAACGTGGGCCTGCTGCTGAACTTCAGAAGAGTAGAATCAGAAGGGACTGAGGTTCTTCATGACTTCTTTGCCTCCATCTTCACCACCAAGGTCTCCTGGGACTTTGTTCCTCAAGGCAGGAGTCTGGAGAACACCCATCAGTGGATGGGGCTCAAGTCAGGGGTGACCTGAGCAAACTCAGACACCATTACAGAACAGGTGATGGGTCACTTGACCAGCTCCCTGAACACAAGTATCGCTGTGCTGTGGCACCTGAGATTGCCAGGGACACTCCTCACTCACATGGTGATTTAGGCACCCACTTTTCCAATGTATTCAGTCTTTATCAGGAGATGATCCAGAACAATATAAACAGGAAACTGCTGAGACCACCTGATCTGGAAAGGGAGGGAAGGGCGAGCAGGGAAGGAAATAGAAGAAATTTGTCTTTATTGCTGTTTATGATGGAAATGCTCTCTGTTTGGCTCTTCCTGAAATCTCCCTAATCATCCACAACAGACCTGAAGCCTTTAGGAAAACGATGCACGGAGCCTTGGCATTTAAGAGCATTTTAGATGTTAGTTAGCTCTCTGGTGCCATGATCCTGAACTGCAGCTACTGAGAGAATGAACAAACCTCTAAAGAAGTGAAAGGCAGAAACAAGTTCAAGTTTCTGAGAGTGTTTGGGACTCCATGAAGGGCCATCACTGACACAGCTGTGAAGGAAACAACCACTGCAGGGCCCTATCCCTGGAGGCTGGTGAAGGAAAGACTTGGAGACACTGGTTACGGGTGGTGAGGGCCATGTGGAGGTGGCTCTGATGCCATGTCAGCCCTTGATGCTTGTTCATCACCAGAATGGCTGAGCCCTGACCCCTGCGACTTGGTAAATCTCTCTCAAATGTTTTTCAAGGCTTTTCCTGTGGTCAGTGTGAGTGTTTTATGTTTTGGGGGTGGGTTTTATGACAACTCCTGTTGCTTTAACTGCAAGGCTCTGGTTTTCTGTGGAGTTGGAAATGCCTGTGAGCTCCTCACAACTCATCCAGCTTCTTTCATACACCTGGCAATGGTCACCAATCACCTCAGTGTCCCAGTCCCACACTTATTTGAATCCTCTATTTGGATCCATACCCATCACTGCAGGAGGTTCATGGATCCACCACGTTCATGGATGATTCCTGAGGACCATCCAAGTGTGGGCAGTGTAAGAGAGGAGCAGAGCAGGGTCAGCTCATGGGCCATTACTGAGCACAGCCACCCCAGCAGCAGCCGTTCCCCATCTCCCAGGCACAGCCATGCCCACAGCATGCAAATGTCGCTGCTGAGCCCAGAAATGGAAAGCAGTTGATGTCTGCAGGTGGAGGAGGATCAGGAGGAAGATTTTCCTGGGTATACGGAAGGAAGAAAGGCCTCTCTTGGGCTAATCATGTATGACATGGCTGGAAGGATTCACTAAAGCCATCAGCCATCTCATTGCTTCTCTCTGACATGCCCTGACCCTCTCCCACACCTACAATGGCCAATCACAGCTCTCAGGCCTCCCGCACTTCAGAAGAGGCCTCGAGCTTCTTGGATCTTCCTGGTGCTTATTATAAACTTCCTCGCTCTCTCCAGAGTTCATAGTGAGCTTTCTTGTCCATAACAGCACCTTTATGACCATGTCTCACTAAAAGGTTGTGTTTATATGATCATTTGTGCAGAAAGGGCAGTCACAGGACAGCACCCAGTATGTCAAAACTGATGCCAAGTGAAATGCCGTAAAGCCCCGATGAGTTCCCCTGTGTGTGTGTCTCTCCTGGAAGGAGTCTGTCCCGAGAAGGGGATCCAGCTCCTGCCACTCTCTGCAGAGGGAAATGAGCAGTGTCCATCACCTGGGGACAAAAAGGGTGACGTTTGCCAGACCACCCTTCATCTGAACCACTTAGATGTGTGCTTGTGCATGCGGTATGGAGCCTTATAGTGCAAATGCCTATTTAATTGTCATTGCCAGAGGGGCTACCGCAGATGCAGTGTACTATTTTACAGATATGTAAACATCAGCATATACGACTGACATTCCTAGACAAATTACACAAACACTTGAAGGATTATTCATGCTTTTAACATGATTATCCTCAGAAGTCCTACCAGCTTTGCATCTCAGGAAATGGGATGCAGAGTCCAAGGGCAGGATGGTTTGGGCTCTGTCCTGGGATCTGGAAACTGAAACATGCTCCTATCTCCCATCCCCCTGCCCTCCTCAGTGAGGGTGTGAGACATTCTGCCAGCGAGGGCTGAACTCACAGCCATGACCAGTATCTTATGTCCAACTGCAGCCAATGGTGTCCTGCCAGCTCAGGATTGGAGCTTCCATTGCTGGAGGTATTTAAAAGACATGGCGATGTGGCACTTTGGGACATGGTTTAGTGGTGGTCTTGGCAGTGTCTGATTTTCGGTTAGACTCCATGTTCTTAATGGTCTTTTCCAGCCTCAATAATTCTATGATTCTCTGATTCTATGATTTGGTTGAAACCATTTCAGTTCCATCATCTCCAGCTTCCCTCAGAGGCGGCTGTTGTGTGGCACAACTGTCCTGGCTCTCCAGGCAGGTTGGGCACTGGTTTGGTGCCTGCATTGGCAGTTTTCCCCTTCCTGGGGTAAAAGGCTGTTGAGCAGAGACAGTTGTAGAGATTTGGGTCACAGGGGTTTGCAGCAATCCTGTACAACTCTGAGCAGGATGAGCTTTGGAGCCCAGGAACAATGGAGATGCTCTGAAGGATGTTTGTGAACATGTGCTGTCACTGATAACAGTAACAGGGAACTCCTTCTTCTCACTGATGATTATGGTAAACTAAAGCTCTTTAATTTCATCCCTTACAGTCATTCTTGCTTTTCAAAACATCTCCTACACCTCAGTAGTTTTGTCCTGAAATAAGTTCTTAGAAACATGCTTCTCTCATTTTTGGTGTTTTTTTTTTTCTTTTTTAATCATATAAATAATCCACCTCTTAGACAAAATTACCCCAAAATCATCTGACTTTCATAATGTTTCCCCGCCCCTCCTTTTTTTTCTCCCTGTTGTGAGGTGTTGTTGCCATAGGGGAATAGTTTCTTTTTGAGACAAAGATGCCAAGGAACAGATCCCAGGTCAGTGCAAAGGCCCAAAGGAAGCCAGAATCTTTATGTGTGTGCACTGACACACACTGTCACCTGCATTTCTAGTCTCTGCAGTCCCAACCGTGCAGCAGAGTCTGGAGTTCTGAGCTCCCTCATCTGCCCTGTGTGACACGTGTAAAATGGAACTACCCCAGTCCAATGGCTGGTTTTGATTCTCTTCACAGCCTGAAGTACCACATGGGTCAGGAGACAAGCCAGGATACCCAACAAGGACTCACATGCTCTGCTCTTACATTTCAGGTGTTCCCTGTAATCTCAGCAGACATGTCACCCTGATATCTGGGTGCAAGGAGCTGGTCAAGTGTCTCATCTCCATTTCTGTAATGATGGCTTTGCTGCCTGGCTGCTGTGCAGACTCTGTACATTGATATTGACACCTCTTGAACAACCTGCTATGAAAGGATTAGCAAGATGGGCTGTTCATTCTGGAAGGGTATAAGGACAGTGAAAAAGAAGACCCTGGGTGGGGACATAGGAGAAGGGATGCAGAAGATGTGGTCAGGGCTGTTTGGGGGCCCTTGTAAAGCAGCTCTGGACCCTCTGTGAATTATTCCTGTGGTCAGGGAGAACCTGAGAGCTTTCTCTAAATTGAAAACATGAAGGGGAAGGAAGGACGGCATCATTCAGGCTCAAAGGGAGCTCAGGAGGTGTCTTGACCAACCTCCTGCTCACAGCAGGGTCAGACCAGATTACTCAGGGCTTTATCCAAACACATCTTGGTCACTTTCTGGGACAGAGTGAGTTTGCACTCCTGGGAAACAGCTTCCAGTGCTTGACTGTCCTCATGACTGGAAAGGTTCTCCCTTTCTGCAACACCTTTCCAAGCCCAACCATCCAGATGGCTTTTTACCCATCTACTTGCACAATGACAGAGACCGTAATATCCTGCCTTGGACACAAGAATATTGCAGGGGATGACACTGAATGCCTTGCTGACTTCTAGCTAACAGACCATCAATGTTCTCCCCACGTCCACAACCCTGTCCTTTCCTCACAGAAAGCAAAGAGGATGGACAGGCACAACCTGCCTTGGGCAAACCCCGTCACCTCCTCTTCCAGACAGCCAGCAATGGGGTGCCAGTGGACATGCTCTGGGGCACAGCCCTTAGTTCCCCTGCTCACCCATTGGCCATTTTGAAAAGTGCACACACTGTGTGAGAGCTGCCAGTGGTCAGGGAGTCACCCCAGTCTCCATGAGCTTTCCAAGATGGTGGAGAGTGGCCTCACTGTGACATCGTCCTGCTGTCCCAGCTCCTGGGATGCTGCCCCTGTTGGCCCATAGGCTGGAAAGGATTGTGTTAGTTCCAGTGACCCCTGACTTGATCCCCATTCACTCCTGCTTGTTCTGACTCCAGCCACAGAGGCCTGGGAGACCTTGTTGGAGAAGAGAGAGGTCAAGAGGACACAGGGATTCTCACCTCTCTCTCTTATTAAGTTCATCAGTGGCGACACAGTGTCTTTTTTTTCTCCCTTAACTGTTCCTGCAGTAGTAACAGCTCATTATGGGGCGCTTGAATTGCCTTACAGGTCTGGACTGAGCTTTGATCTAGACTGTTGCTGTGCTTGGAGGCTGCTGTCCTTGCAGACCAGATGAACTCACTCCTGCCACCCTGCCTGGCAGTTCATTCCATCCGTGTCACAGCTCTGTCTGCAGCACTGACAGCTCCAGCTCCCCAGTCAGGTCCCTGGCTGAGGACATTGCCTCACATCTGGGCTGAGCCACCCCAGCTGTGGCACCAGCCCAGCTCTGACCTGCCACAAGAAACCTGGTACCAAGTGTCCAAGAGCCCATGTGTGCAGAGGCTTTGCTGCAGAGCACAGACATGACATGGCCAAAGATTGGTGAATGTCTTTCTAGACCGAGGAGTATAAATACAGAACAAAATGCCTAAAGTCATTCAACTGAAGATATTTCTTCCCCAGTTTGCAGTAATTAGATAATTTGCTGTAACTTTCCTGGTGTCCTGTCTAATGATGGGACAAGGAAATATGATTCTCATACCGATTTATATTTTAAAATGAAAAATACAATGCTGGAAAGAAGTGTCTCTTCAGTGGAGAGAGAATCAACATCACTGATTACTTCAGGTTGTCTCAAAGGATGTGCCCCTGGACTGCACCCCTGTGTCTGTGTCTCTCCTGGAAGGAGTCTGTCCTGAGAAGGGGATCCAGCTCCTGCCACTCTCTGCAGAGGCACATGAGGAGTGTTCATCACCTGGGGACACAAAGGGTGACGTTTGCCAGACCACCCGTCATCTGAACCACTTAGATGTGTGCTTGTGGATGAGGTATGAAGCCTTATAGTGGCAATACCTATTTAATTGTCATTGCCAGAGGGGCTACCAGAGATGCAGAGTACTATTTTACAGATATTTAAATATAAGCATATAAAACTGACATTCCTAGACAAATTACACAAACATTTGAAGGACTTTTCATGCCTTTTAACATGATTATCCACAGAAGTCCCACCAGCTTTGCATCTCAGGAAATGGGATGCCAGAGTCCAAGGGCAGGATGGTTTGAGCTCTGTCCTGGGATCTGGAAACTGAAACATGCTCCTATCTCCCATCCCCCTGCCCCCTGCCCTCCTCAGTGAGGGTGTGAGACATTCTGCCAGCGAGGGCTGAACTCACAGTCATGACCAGTATCTTATATCCAACTGCAGCCAGTGCTGTCCTTCCAGCTCAGGATTGGAGCTTCCATTGCTGGAGGTGTTTAAAAGATGTGGAGATGTGGTGCTTTGTGACATGATTTAGTGGTGGTCTTGGCAATGTTTGACTTAATGTTGGACTCCATGTTCTTAATGGTCTTTTCCAGCCTCAATAATTCTATGATTTTATGATTTGGGTTGAAACCATTTCAGTTCCATCACCTCCAACTTCCCTCAGAGGCGGCTGTTGTGTGGCACAACTGTCCTGGCTCTCCAGGCAGGTTGGGCACTGGTTCGGTGCCTGCATTGGCAGTTTTCCCCTTCCTGGGGTAAAAGGCTGTTGAGGAGAGACAGTTGTAGAGATTTGGGTCACAGGGGTTTGCAGCAATCCTGTCAAACTCTGAGCAGGATGAGCTCTGGAGAACAGGAACAATGGAGATGCTCTGAAGGATGTCTTGGAACAGTGGTGCTGTCACTGATAACAGTAACAGGGAACTCCTTCTTGTCACTGGCGATTATGATGATGAAGTAAGCTCTTTAATTTAATTCCTAACAGTCATTCTTACTTTTCAAAACATCTCCTACACCTGAGTAGTTGTGTCTTGAAAGAAGTTCTTAGAAGAATGATCTTTCTCTCACTTTTTTTTTTTAATCATTTAACAACTACAACTCTTGGACAGAATTACCCCAAAATCATCCTTCTTTCATAACTTTTCTCCTCTTTTTATCCTGGTGTGCAGTGGAATTGGTGTAGGGGAAGAGTTTCTTTTTGAGACAAAGAAGGCCAAGGAACAGATCCCAGGTCAGTGCAAAGGCACAAAGGAAGCCAGAATCTTTATGTGTGTGCACTGACACACACTGTCACCTGCATTTCCAGTCTCTGCAGTCCCGACAGTGCAGCAGAGTCTGGAGTTCTGAGCTCCCTCATCTGCCCTGCGTGACACGTGTAAAATGGAACTACCCCAGTCAATGGCTGGTTTTGATTCTCTTCACAGCCTGAAGCACCACATGGGTCAGGAGACAAGCCAGGATACCCATCAAGGACTCAGATGCTCTGCACTTACAGTTCAGGTGTTCCCGGGAATCTCATCACACATGTCACACTGATATCTGGGTGCAAGGAGCTGGTCAAGTGTCTCATCTCCATTTCTGTAATGATGGCTTTGCTGCCTGGCTGCTGTGCAGACTCTATATATGGATGTTGACACCTCTTGAACAACCTGCTATGAAAGGATTAGCAAGATGGGCTGTTCATTCTGGAAGGGTATAAGGGCAGCGAAAAAGAAGACCCTGGGTGGGCACATATGAGAAGGGATGCACAAGATGTGGTCAGGGCTGTTTGGGGGCCCTTGTAAAGCAGCTCTGGACCCTCTGTGAATTATTCCTGTGGTCAGGGAGAACCTGAGAGCTTTCTCTAAGTTGAAAACATGAAAGGGAAGGAAGGACAGCATCATTCAGGCTCAAAGGGAGCTCAGGAGGTGTCTTGACCAACCTCCTGCTCACAGCAGGGTCAGACCAGATTACTCAGGGCTTTATCCAAACACATCTTGGTCACTTTCTGGGACAGAGTGAGTTTGCACTCCTGGGAAACAGCTTCCAGTGCTTGACTGTCCTCATGACTGGAAAGTTTCTCCCTTTCTACAACACCTTTCCAAGCTCAACCATCCAGATTGTTTTTACCCATCTACTTACACACTGACACAGACCAGAATTTACTGCCTTGGGCACAAGAATGTTGTGGGGGATGATGCTGAATGCCTTGCTGACTTCCAGGTAACAGACCACCACTGGTAACAGACTATCAATGCTCTGCCCGCGTCCACAACCCTGTCCTTTCCTCAAAGAAAGCAAAGAGGATGGACAGGCACAACCTGCCCTGGGCAAACCCCGTCACCTTCTCTTCCAGACACCCAGAAATGGGGTCCCAGTGGGCATTTTCTGGGGCACAGCCCTTAGTTCCCCTGCTCACCCATTGGCCATTTTGAAAAGTGCACACACTGTGTGAGAGCTGCCAGTGGTCAGGGAGTCACCCCAGTCTCCATGAGCTTTCCAAGATGGTGGAGAGTGGCCTCACTGTGACATCGTCCTGCTGTCCCAGCTCCTGGGATGCTGCCCCTGTTGTCCCATAGACTGGAAAGGATTGTGTTAGTTCCTGTGGCGGAATGCAACCCCCCTCCCTCCTTCAGTTTGGAAGGAGTAGGCATGTCTCCCTCTTTCTCTGCTACTTGAGGCTAACAGCTTCTTTTGTTTGGCCCCAGAGCACCCTTGCTAGGGCCATTATGAGAAGGAAGTGCCAAGGAGCCAGTGTGGGGGTGCAGAGAAGCTTCTAGAGTGCCCACAGTCATATCTGATCAGATAAAAACGGGATTCTCATGGGCGACTCCGCCCATTGTGCGGGTCCCTCGGAGCACAAGCTTATCCACTGCCGCCGGGAGCCACAGGCCCCCCCCGCTCCCCGGGACGGAGACTCCGCTTGCCTTGCCGCCACGTGTGTAAGTAAAACTTCTCGCAGGATTGCGAGTATATTTATACTTTTCGTGCACATTTGCACATGTATTTTCCGTGCACATTTGCACGTGTTCTTTAAATTATTTCCTCGCACAACCGCGAGTGGCTGCCGAGAGCCCCTCGCACAATCGCGAGTGTATTTTCCTCCCGTGCTTCCACATAAGCACATGTAGGATTCCATGCACACTTGCACGTGTCAGTAAACTAACCCTCGCAGGATTGCGAGTGTATTATAAACTTACCCTCGTGGAATCGCAAGTGTACACTTCCCGTACTCACTACGAGTGCGTGTATCTCTTTAAAAAAATAATCCTGCACCGCAAGGGAATGTGTATTTCTCCGGGACTCAGGGCCGGCTCCGGCATTGTTTTTGGTGAAGCCATGTGCATGCACTCTGTGGACCGCCTGTTGTATTAGTTGCTGCCCCCTTCATAATTTTCCTCAACTGATATCTGAACATGTATTTAAGTCACTTTTGGAGTGCTAAAACCCTGTTTCTCACCGGTTTAATAAAGGTTGTTTTGGACTCTGTTGTCCCTTAAATTAACCTCGGGGTGCTTCCATGACAGTTCCAGTGATCCCTGACTTGATCCCCATCCACTGCTGGTTGTTCTGACTCCAGCCACAGAGATCTCAGAGAACTTGCTGGTGAAGAGGGAGAACAAGAGGACACGGGGATTCTCACCTCTTATTAAATTCATCAGTGGCCACATAGTGTCTGTGTTTCTCCTTTAACCGTTCCTGTAGTAGTAACAGCTCATTATGGGGCCCTTCAATTTCCTTACAGGTCTGGACTGAGCTTTGGTCTGGACTGTTGCTGTGCTTGGAGGCTGCTGTCCTTGCAGACCAGATGAACTAACTTCTGCCACCCTGCCTGGCAGTTCATTCCATCCATGTCACAGCTCTGTCTGCAGCACTGACAGCTCCAGCTCCCCCAGTCAGGTCCCTGGCTGAGGACATTGCCTCACATCTGGGCTGGAGAAATTAGATCTTTTGCTATAATCTTCCTCGTGTCCTGTCTAATGATGGGACAAGAAAATATGTTTCTCATGACAAAATTATTTTCTAATATAAAAATACTACTGCAGGAAAGAACTGTCTCTGTAGAGGTGAGAGAAAAACATCACTGGTTACTTCAGACTGTTTCATGGGCTGTTCCCCTGGAGCCCCAGGGACACATGGAGGGAGCCCAGAGGAGACAGAGAAAGGGACATCATGGGCTGCTCCTGTGTTGCTGAGCTGGGCTGGGCTCCTGGGACACAGGGAGCTCATGGCAAGCAGCAGTGCTGCAGAGAGACAGCTCTGCCCAGGAGCAGCTCCTCTGCACACGCAGCAGGGCTGAGGGCTCTGCCTGCAGCACCGAGGGCACGGGAGACAGGCAGAGAGAGGGAAATGCAGTCTGGGGTGGGAGGATGCTGAGAGTTCACTGGAAATGAAATCCTCTCAGATATGAAGCCTATGGCTGCAGGGCATTGCATCTGCAAATCTTGGTAGGATCTCAGAAAGCTGTCACATTGCAGAGCCTGCGAGAGATGTAAGTACAGCTCTCAGAGATTCTCTGATGCAGAGGAGAGGATGGGCTGCAGAGCAGGGATTGCCTTCTGCACTGTCAGAGTGACAAGAAATGAATGCTGCGTTCTCCCCAGGATAGCTGTGGGATGTAAGTGTAAATGTGCAGGCAGGGGTACCCAGGGCTGTCCTGCAGAGCACGGTCCCTGTCTGGGGGAGATCCCCATGGTGCTGTGGGGACAAGCATCCCCGATAAGGGCAGGAAAGGTGCTTCTGCTGTGGAGAGGGTGCTGTGTGGGTCAGCACTGCCCACAGATCCAGATCACACCCAGGATTTTTCCAAGTGGATGCCTCAAGGAGAAGATCAATGCAAGGATTAGTAGACAGATAAGGAGCTTTCCTGAGCCTGTCTTTTCAGTTTCTTCTCCCAAGGGGTGGGGGGTGCAGGAAAGGATAAAATGAAAATGAGCTCTCATACTGAAACAAGTCACTGAGACTCCTGAAATGCAACTCTGAGTGATCAGTACATCTGCCAGAAGGCTCATGACATCCCTTCACCACCCCTCTGCCTGTGCACAGCACCTGCATCACCTTGGCTGGACCCGTCAGCCTTAGTCTGACCTGTCCTGTTTTCCAGCCTGCAAACAGGAAGATGCCCCCAGGCAGTGCCCTGTGAACAGGCAGGATCTGTAGGGCCAGGGGGAGGGCACAGAGGGTGGGATGGTCTGTGAGCACTGACAGGGAACAGACATGGACAGGGAAACACCTCCCAGGGGAGAATCTCCAGGCAGCAGGGAAATGATCAGAAATGAGAGGAAACTAAACCCAGAATTGTTATGGGAGGGAGAACAGAGAAAAGTCCCTGTGATCCCCTGCAGTGCAGATCCCTCCTGTGAGCAGCCCCCGGCCTCCTGTCCCACCCAGCAAAGCCTCTGCCCTCAGGGCCGGGGGCTCCAAGGCATGAAGCAGCTCCTGTGCAGCCAGAGCTCCAGTTCCTCTGCAGAGCACAGGGGCTGAGAGCAGCTGCCCGGCAGTGTTGGTGTCTGGGAGGTGGCTGCACAGCTGGGGAAGGGTGACACTGTCTGAGTGCCCAGCTGCCTCTGCCCTGGCCTCTCTCACACCCACCCTCACCGCATTTTCCTTCTTGCTCCCCTGCTCTGAGTCACTGCTGTTGGGATCTTGTTCTTGCTGTCAGGCTCTCTGGGGATGGCAGTTTCAGCTGCAGAGTCACAGACGGATCTTGTGGGTCCTTTCCTGCAGGTGTGTCCATGGGCACACGTGTCCCAGCTTTGCTCTGACCTGTGGGGTGTGGGCAATGCAGTCTGTGGGGCTGGGGAATGAGCTGTGTGTGTCCTGGGCTAAACGTGGGGTGTTGAAACCTTAGGAAAAGGTGATACATGTTGTGGTTCCATCTGACAAAGCTGAATCCCAGTTCTGGCCCCTGCCCCCCATTCCCATGCCCCCTGCTGCAGAGCAGGGCTGACTCCTCAGCAGCCAGCAGGCACAGGCCCTGCTCCTCACGGCATCTCCAGCCAGCACCACCCAGGGCTCAGACACCGAGCTGGAGGAAGGTCTGGAAAAAGGACAAGGGAGTGTAGAGCAGGGGAGGGTGTGTGAGAAATGGCTTTGATTTTCCTCAGATAAATCTCCCCTATCTAGTCACTGTCTCTTCTTCTTTGGTCAGTGCTCTGTGTCCAGAGGCTGCAGATGTCCAACAGCAGCTCCATCACCCAGTTCCTCCTCCTGCCGTTCGCAGACACACGGGAGCTGCAGCTCTTGCACTTCTGGCTCTTCCTGGGCATCTACCTGGCTGCCCTCCTGGGCAACGGCCTCATCATCACCACCATAGCCTGGGACCAGCACCTCCACACCCCCATGTACTTCTTCCTGCTCAACCTCGCTCTCCTCGACCTGGGCTTCATCTCCACCATTGTCCCCAAGTCCATTGCCATTTCCCTCTGGGACACCATGGCCATTTCCTACAGAGGATGTGCTGCTCAGATCTTTTTTTTCTTTTTCTGTGCTACAGCAGAATATTCTCTTCTCACCATCATGTCGTATGACCGCTACGTTGCCATCTGCAAACCCCTGCACTACGGGACCCTCCTGGGCAGCAGAGCTTGTATCCACATGGCAGCAGCTGCCTGGGCCACTGGGTTTCTCACTGCTCTGCTGCACACGGCCAATACATTTTCACTGCCCCTGTGCAAGGGCAATGCCCTGGGCCAGTTCTTCTGTGAAATCCCCCAGATCCTCAAGCTCTCCTGCTCACACTCCTACCTTAGGGAACTTGGGATTCTTGTGGTTAGTATATTAGTAGTATTTGTCTGTTTTGTGTTCATTGTGATGTCCTATCTGCAGATCTTCAGGGCTGTTCTGAGGATCCCCTCTGAGCAGGGACGGCACAAAGCCTTTTCCACCTGCCTCCCCCACCTGGCTGTTGTCTCTCTGTTTGTCAGCACTGGCGTGTTTGCCAGCCTGAAGCCCCCGTCCGTCTCCTCCCCATCCCTGGATCTGGTGGTGTCAGTTCTGTACTCGGTGGTGCCTCCAGCAGTGAATCCCCTCATCTACAGCATGAGGAACAGGGAACTCAAGGAGTCTATAAGGAAAGTGATGACTGTTTGCTTTTCAGAAGCTGTAATGAAGTGACCTCCTGCTTCTGCATGTCACTTGTAATATAACGCATTACTTGTTCAACCTGAGTTCTGTAGCTTTTGTGTTTTTGGTTTTCTTTTTCTCTTTGGTGTTTGTTTTTCTTGGTTGTATTAATGCTATCCACAAGCAAAATTATTTGTCTTCTTATGGCTGTGTCCATATCTACCTGTCTGGTGTGTCCCATGGTCTTTGTGTAAATAAGGACCCGTACTCTCTGTGTGTATAAATGAAATAAACAACCCCACACTGACTTGTTTGCCCAGAATCCCCTCTCTGGGATCTCTGGGGCTGCAGGACCCATGTCTGTGTGCTGAGGGGGAGTGAGCAGGAGCCACCCTGAGCTGGGTCTTCCTCCAATCCTGACCAACATGAATCTGCGGACTCACCCCATGGTCCTGGGCACCACAGCCCACTTGCTCTGCAGAGCAGCACCACCGGGTCGGAGCTGTATGGAGCATGGGAAGGGGGGCAGGAACAGCTGGCCAGGTCAGCATAGCTCAGGTCTCTTGGGAAAGGGCTCTGTGGGGAGATGGGATGTTCCAGGAGAAGAGTGGGGCACTGTATGTGTACAGGAAAGACATGGAAAGAGAAACCCTTTGCTGCAGGTGGCAGCTTGGGGCAGGTGGCCCTGGCACTGTGGCCACAGGACCTTCCTGAGGATCTCCTAGGCCAAATCACAGAATCACAGAATCACAGAATTGACTGGGTTGGAAAAGACCTCAGAGATCATCGAGTCCAACCCTTGGTCCAACTCTAGTCTATTTATTAGATCATGGCACTAAGTGCCATGTCCAATCTCAGTTTAAAAACCTCCAGGGACGGCGAGTCCACCACCTCCCTGGGCAGCCATTCCAATGCCTGACCACTCTCTCTGTAAAGAATTTCTTTCTAATATCCAGCCTAAATTTCCCCTGGCAGAGTTTGAGCCCATGCCCCCTTGTCCTATTGCTAACTGCCTGGGAGAAGAGACCAATCCCCACCTGGCTATAACTTCCCTTCAGGTAGTTATAGAGAGTGATGAGGTCACCTCTAAGCCTCCTCTTCTCTAGACTAAACAACCCCAGCTCCCTCAGCCTCTCCCCATAGGTCTTATGCTCAAGTCCCTTCCCCAGTCTTGTTGCTCTTCTCTGGACCCGCTCCAGCACTTCAATGTCTTTCCTGAACTGAGGGGCCCAGAACTGAACACAATACTCCAGGTGTGGCCTCACCAATGCAGAGTACAGGGGAAGGATCACTTCCCTTGTCCTGCTGACCACGCTATTTTTGATACAGGACAGGATACCGTTGATCTTCTCAGCCACCTGGGCACACTGATGGCTCATGTTGAGCTTCCTGTCAATTAGTACCCCCAGGTCCCTTTCTGCCTGACTGCTCTCCAGCCACTCTGCGCCCAGCCTGTGGCGCTGCAGGGGGTTGTTGTGGCCAGAGTGCAGGACCCGGCACTTGGCCTTATTGAACTTCATCCCATTGGAATCAGCCCATTTTTCCAGTCTGTCCAGATCCCTCTGCAGAGCCCTCCTGCCTTCCAGCAGGTCAACACTCCCTCCCAACTTGGTGTCATCAGCAAATTTGCTGATGATGGTCTCAATCCCCTCATCTAAATCATCAATAAAGATGTTAAACAGGACTGGAGCCAACACTGACCCCTGGGAACACCACTAGTGACTGGCCGCCAGCTGGATGCAGCCCCATTCACCAGCACTCTCTGGGCCCGGCCCTCCAGCCAGTTCTTAACCCAGCGTAGACTACACTTGTCCAAGCCACGGGCTACCAGCTTTTGCAGGAGTATATTATGGGAGACAGTGTCAAAGGCCTTGCTGAAGTCCAGATAGACCACATCCACAGCTTTTCCCTCATCCACCAGGTGGGTCACGTGATCATAAAAGGACATCAGGTTGGTCAGACAGGACCTGCCTCTCCTAAACCCGTGCTGGCTGGGTCTGATCCCTTGTCCGTCCTGAAGGTGCTGTGTGATTCCATTCAGGATGATCTGCTCCATAACCCTGCCAGGCACCGAGGTCAGGCTGACAGGCCTGTAGTTGCCAGGGTCAGCTTTGCAGCCCTTTTTGTGGACTGGGGTAACATTGGCCAATTTCCAATCACATGGGACCTCCCCAATGAGCCAGGACTGTTTGAAGATGATGGAGAGTGGCTTGGCAAGTTCTTCTGCTAGCTCCCTCATCACCCTAGGATGGATCCCATCTGGTCCCATAGACTTGTGAGGATCCAGATGGCTCAGTAAATCACCAACTATTTCCTCCTGGAATACAAGGGGCCTATTTGGGTTCCTATCTCTGTCAACCACCTCCAGAGATGAGTTGTCCTGAGGGCCACCTGTCTTACTGGTAAAAACTGAGGCAAAGTAGGTATTAAGTGCCTCAGCTTTCTCCTCATCTTTGTTAACTATATTTCCCTCAAAGTCCAACAGAGAATGGAGGTTTTCCTTGCCCCTCCTTTTGTTGTTAACATATTTGAAGAAGGACTTTTTATTATCCCTGACAGAATTGGCCAAATTAACTTCAAATTGCACTTTTGTTTCCCTGATTTTTTTTCTGCATGATCTAGCTATTTCCATAAATTCTTCATAAGTAGCCAGCCCTTTTTTCCACAGTCGGTAAAGTCTCTTTTTATTTCTGATTTCATTCAGAATCTCCCTGTTTAACCAAGCCGGTTGTCTTCCCCGCCGGCGAGCCTTTCGGCACACTGGTATAGCCTGTTCCTGTGCCCTCAAAACCTCCTGCTTGAAGCATGTCCAACCCTCCTGGGCCCCCTTGTTTTTAAGCATTGTTTCCCAGGGTATGCTCTGAACTAGACTTCTGAATAGGCAGAAATCTGCCCTCCGGAAGTCCAGCGTAGAGGTTTTGTTAATGGCTTTCCTTGCATCTCTGAGTATTGAAAATTCTATTATTTCATGGTCACTATGCCCCAGGCGGCCTCCAACCACTACATCTCCCACCAGCCCTTCTCTGTTTGTAAACAGTAGGTCTAGCGGGGTCTTGCCTCTGGTAGGCTTATTTACCAGCTGATGAAGGAAATTGTCCTCTATACTCTCTAGGAACTTCCTAGACTGCCTCTTCTGTGCAATATTGAGCTCCCAGCAGATATCCGGCAGGTTAAAGTCACCCACAAGAACAAGGGCCGTCGATTTTGAGACATCTGCCAGCTGCTTGTAGAATAATTCATCTCCTTCATCATCCTGGTTGGGTGGCCTATAACAGACACCCACGAGGATGTCAGCCTTGTTGGACTTCCCTCTGATTCTGCTCCACAGGCACTCAACCTTGTCACTGCTGACCTCAAGTTTAACAGAGTCAAGTGACTCTCTAACATACAATGCCACCCCTCCACCTCTCCTACCCTGCCTGTCTTTTCTGAAGAGCTTGTAGCCACACATAGCAGCACTCCAGTCATGAGAGTCATCCCACCATGTTTCTGTGATGGCAATCATGTCATAGCTTTCCTGCTGCACGATGGCTTCCAGCTCCTCTTGTTTGTTGCCCATACTGCGTGCATTAGTGTACATGCACTTCAAGTGGGCTGCTGGTTTCACTCTTAATTCAGGCTTTCCATCTTTCATCTGATCTTTGGAGACCCCAGTTTCAATCCCTTCCCCCTTCAAACCTAGTTTAAAGCCCTCCTGATCAGCCCTGCCAACTTATGGGCTATAATCCTCTTGCTCTCCCTAGAAGGATGAAGCCCATCTGATTTGAGGAGAGTAGGTACCATGGAGCTTGCCCCATGGTCAAAAAACCCAAAATTTTGACGGTGACACCAATCCTTAAGCCACCTGTTGATGAGATGAACTTTTCTACTCCTCTCTTTGTTTAGCTCCTCATCCATCCCAGCTAACACAGGAACTGAGGCGAATATCACTTGTGCTCCTGTCCCATGAACTGATCGACCCAGTGCTTTAAAGTCCTTTTTAATTATCTTGGTACCTCTTCTGTTGATGTCTTCGCTGCCAACTTGGACTACTAACAGGAGATAGTAGTCTGAGGGCTGAATTAGCTCTGGAAGTCTTCTATTAACGTCCCTCACCCTGGCCCCAGGAAGGCAGCAGACCTCCCTGTGGGATGGATCTGGGCGACATATAGGGCCCTCTGTTCCCCTCAGAAGGGAGTCACCAACTACTACCACTCTTCTTTTGTTTTTTCTTCTTACAGCTGCAGTTGTGATCCTTTTTGTAGGTGAGGTCGATCCAGGGGGCTCTCCAGGTGGATCCTCTTGTCTATCCTCTGCCTGATTTTCAGGGTCCAGGGCCTCATATCTATTTGTTAAGGGCACCAAGGGAGGTGATGGGGTTCGAGAGAGGGTTCTTTTACCTCTCCGATCAGGGACCTGTTTCCATTCCCCCCCATCAATTAGATCTGTTCTATCGGCCTTATGGCAGGAGGGACAAGGCTTTGCCATCTCCTGTTGCACACCCTTAGGATTCAAAAGAGTTTGACCCCACCAGTCAATTTCTTCCTCACTCTCCCTAATGCTCCTTAGTCTCTCCACCTCTTCCTTAAGCTCTGCCACTAGGCACAGTAAGTCATTGACCTGGTCACATCGTACACAGGTGCCTCCCATACCATTCTCTGGTGCTAATGCCAGGCACAGACACTCTGCACAGCCAGAAGCCTGGGTGGCTGCATCCTTCTTGGCAGGTAGTGTCTGTGTAGACACACTCTTTGTATTAATGGCAGCAACAGCTTTCCTTTTTCTAGAAACCATTGCTACCCTTAGTTAGATTGGGGACAAGAAAAGAAAACGAAGCCCCGGACAAACTCACCTGCAAGAGCTAGTTGTGTCCAGTCTCATGCTGTCCTGGGGAGCCAGTCTAGACCTGGATCTGCAAGCTGCCTGTGCTGGAGACCCACTCAGCATGCCGGCTGGATGAACATTCTCACTGTCCTTCATTCTCACTGGTCCCCACTGCTGTGGGACCAGTTCCAGTTCCAGTGTGGCTGCTCTGCCAGGCTCGGCTGGGGAGAGGGCAGGGGGGTGGCACAATTCAGGAGGGGGTGGGAGGGCTGAACTGGCAAATGCCCCAGAGAAGAAAATACCAGTGAACGGCTGAAGTGTGTGAGTGTGCAGGGCTGGCACACAGCAGTGTCCTCTCCCAGCCAGGCCTCCTGGGAAAGCCCTGAAGCACCAGCAGAGCAGGGGCTGGTGTGTGCCCATGTTCATGGGACAACCTGGGGAAACTGGCCCAGGACAGTCACCACAGACCAGCCCCTCAAAATCACCATTTCCAGCACTGGTCCTTCACCCCAACTGAGAGAGGTTGTTCATCCCTCAACACAAGGACACTGAATGAGTAAGTCAGAAGCCAATGTTTCCACTGTATGGATGAGATATGAGCATGCATTTCATGTACATAAGATGAACCCAACTCAGTATAAATCCCATCAACTATTCCTGCAGGTTCCATGAAGACCTGAATGCAGCACTAGGATGTGCTGCCTTGAACTGAGGTCCCTATGTCCATTCCTCATGACATGGGACATGAGGATGGCCATGCCTAAGGATCTGGACATGCTGGATCATGGGGCTGAGGCCTATTGTCTGAGGCCTAACAAAGCCAAGTCCTGGGTCCTACACTTGGGTCACAACAACCCCAGGCAACGCTAGAGGCTCAGGGAGGAGTGGCTGTAAAGCTGCCTGGTGGAAAGGGATGTGCGGGTGTTGATCGATAGCTGGCTGAATATGAGCCAGAATGTTTCCAGGTGGCCAAAAAGACCAACAGCATCCTGGCTTGTATCAGGAATAGTATGGCCAGCAGGACTAGAGAAGTGATAGTGCCACTGCTCTCAGCACTGGTGAGGCCACAACTTGAATCCTGTGTTCAGTTTTGGGCTCCTCATCTCAAGAAGGACACTGAGGTACTAGAGAGAGTGCAGAGGAGGCGACAATGCTGCTGAGGGGCTGGAGCACAAGTGTGATGAGGAGCGGTTGAGGGAGCTGGGGCTGTTCAGCCTGGAGAATGGGAGATTGAGGGGAGACCTTCTCACTGTCCACAACTGCCTGACAGGAGGTTGCAATATGGCGGGTCTTGGTCTCTTCTCCCAAGTAGCAAGTGATAGGACAAGAGGAATTGGCCGCAATTTGCACCAGGAGTGGTTTAGATTGGATATTATGAAAAAAAGTATTTCCTGGAAAAGGTTGTCAGGCACTGGAACAGGCTGCCCAGGGCAGTGGGGGAGTCACCACCCCTGGAGGGGTTTAAAGGTGTTTAGACGAGGTTCTCAGGGACATGGTTTAGTGTGAGAGCTGGGCTATGGTTGGACTCAATGATCCCAAGGCTCTCTTCCTATCAGAGTATTCTGTGATTCTATGATTCTGCCTCAGATGAGAGTCCACAAAGCCAACTCAGTTATGAACACCTGGCACAACACTGACATTTGTGTGTGTGACTCTGGGAACAAACCCCACTGACCCAGTGAAATTCACCTCAGTTGCCCTGTGATTCTGGATTGTGTTTTCAAAATGACAGTGCAATCGAGGAGGTCCTGGCATCCGTCAAACCCATCTTCAAGAAAGGCAGGAAGGAGAATGGGGAGAAGCACAGGCTGCTCAGCTTGTCTCTGTCCCTGGGAAGGTGATGGGAAAAGTCCTCCTGCAGCCATCTGCAGGCACTTGAAGGACAAGAAAGAGACTTGTGAACCAAAATGGGCGGGGGAAAGACAGGCATGTTGTGTGTATGAAATTGTGCCAGGCCTCGGACATGGTCTCCCGTGGTGGTCTTATAGATGGATTGGTGCTGTTTGGGCTAAAGAAGTGGATGCTTGGTGGGAAGTTCACTGAAACATCAAGCCCAAATATCATCTGCGATGCAGTGCCCTCTGTGCAGTTAGTGTGTCATCCCCCAGTGACCAGCATTTGGGCCAAAACTGCTGAAGGTCTTTATTCTCCCTTCTGTGCTGTGATGGAGATGATGCAAAGCTGAGCGAAGACCTTGAAGAACCTCACCTGGTCACCCTGCTTTGGGAAGGAGAGTGTAGCAAGATGATGTTCAGGGCTCTCTTCAGACCTGACTGACTCTATGATTCAATGAATCCCCTGGACACGTTTTTGAATATCGAATATCTGCAGAAAAGAAAAAAAAAAAAAGAGGCAGAAGAAGAGATAGAAATGATGTCAACATAAAAACAAAGGTCACTGCAAAGAAAGTTTCTCCACTCAAACATTTAGAGGGAAATACATTTGTTTAATCTGATACAACAAGCATACTATTATCTGGTCAGGCCACAGGATATTGGGAGGGGGATGGATGGGTTCGGTATTATGAGGTCAGCTGAGTCTCAGACACTCATAATCCAGGCAAAATCATGTGGCTGTGAAGGGGACTGTGGGGTCAGTTCTGTGTCTGGAGGTGACAGCCCAGCAGCAGGGACATGGCTGGGAAAGAACCTCTGCCCAAGGGCCCACAGGTCTTACCCAGGAAGAGAGATGGGTTGTCGTGTCCATCCCACCTGAGAACATGACGGGACATCAGCAGGGACATGTTCCTGTCTGTCAGAGAAACTGAAAGGCCAGCAGAACTCATGGGATTTAGACGATCATGGCGAGGTGACTTCTCTATGGTCAGGTAAAAGACCTCAAGAAGCCTAACAGGTTGGGTTCCCTGCATGAAGGGCAGTTTATGAGATGGTTGAGCTTCTCTTGATAGTGGGAAGAAGCAGGAAAGAGAAAAAAGAAGTCTACTTGGAAGGTGAGGAATGGATATGAAGAGTAAGAAATGTCACTGGAGGGGCAGTGCTCTGGTGCAAGAGGTGACCCAGAGGGAGCTGGATCAGCCCATGGTTTGTGTTCCAAAGAGTAGCCAGTGAGGGTACAGACACAGCAGTGAAGGTGCAGAAATGCTGGGGTGAGAGCAGGTGGGGAAGCGAGATGGGAGTCTGCAGCCTGCAGGGAAAGAGGCTGGAGGTCACGGCTTCTCCTTTCTGCTTCAGAAAGCAAACCAAGGGGTTTCTCACCATCAGAGCTGAAGAAAAGACTCAAAGGAGACATCATGGTGGCTACAGCTTCCTCACAAGGAGAGAAGGAAGGGAAGGTACTGATCTGTTCTCTGTGGTGACCAATGATAGAACCCAGGTAATGGCAGGAAGATGAGATGTACCAGGGGAGGGTCAGGTTGGACATAAGGAAAAGGGTCTTCATCCAGATGTGCTGGACGCTGAACAGGCTTCCCAGGGAGGTGTCACGGCCTCAACCTGACACTGTTCAAGAAGAGACTGGATAACGTCCTCAGACACACGGTGTGAAATGTGGGGTGTCCTGTGCAGGGAGAGGAGTTGGACTAATGATCCTTGTGGGTCCTTCCAACGCAGGACATTCTATGATACTATGAAACACTAGGTCAAAAGTCCATGTTTTCATTGTGCAGATGAGATGTAAACACACACATCATGTGCATGTCCAGTGTGTGCATGTGGTGAGATGAACCCAAGTGAGCACAAATGCTATCAGCTGTTCCTTGGGGTGTCATAAAGGTCAGTGAGACATAGATGGTGTTCAGGGGTCTCTTCCAACCTGTGTTATTGTAGGATTCCATGAACCTTTTCCTTGGAGATATAAAATGTCCCAGAGTAAATACAGCAGCTCCTCTGAGGAATGTTTCTCCACTCAAACCTTTGATAGGAAATCTATTAGATACATTTGATGAAAGCAGCCTAGTTTGATCTGCTCACACACTGGACCACAAGGAGGGTGTTGGTGGGTACGATGCCATGTGTCACTTGTCTCTCAGGAACTCATAGTCCAGTAGGAAGCCAATGGCTGTGGAGGGGACTGTGAGGTCACTTCTGCCTCTGCAGGGGATTGGCCAACAGCAGGAACACGCCTGGGAAAGGACTGTGAGGTCACACATACAAGACGAACAATCGGTCCCAATCAGCATGGCTTGATGAAAGGCAGGTCCTGCTTGACCACCCTGATCTCCTTCTGTGACAAGGTGACCGGCTGAGCAGATGAGGGAAAGTCTGTCGTGGGGAGTGAATCCAGCACAGAGGCTGTGGGTGTTGTGTCCTTAGACTGCAATAAAGCCTTTGACACCGTATCCCACAGCATCTCCTGGAGAAGCTGCAGCTTGTGGCCTGGATGGTGTATGTGCGATGGAGGGCTGCACCAAAAGAATTGTGGTGAACAGAGCCAAATCCAGTTGTCGTCCGGTCACAAGTGGTGTCTCCAGGGCTCAGTATTTGACTCAGTTCTATTTAAGCTTTATCAATGATGTGGATGAGGGTATCGAGTGCACCCTCATTAAGTTTGCAGATGACACCAAGTTGGGTGGGAGTGTTGATCTGCTAGAGGGTGGGAAGGCCATGCAGAGGGATCTGGACCCGCTGGATCATTGGGCTGAGGCCATTTGTATGAGGTTTGACCAGACCAAGTGCCGGGTCCTGCACTTGGGTCACAACAACCCCAAGCTCAGGGAAGAGTGGCTGGAAAATTGCCTGGTGGAAAGGGATCAGGGGCTGTTGATTGACAGCAGCTGATCATGAGCCTGTGTGTGCCCAGGTGGCCAAAAAGGCGCTGATGAGGTCCCATCTTGAATCCTGTGTTCAGGTTTGGGCCCCTCATCATAAGAAGGACATTGAGTCACTAGAGAGAGTGCAGAGGAGGTGACGAAGCTGCTCAGTGTCTGGAGCACAAGTGTGATGAGGAGTGGCTGACGGAACTGGTGGGTTCAGCCTGGAGAACAGGAGGCTGAGGGGATACCTTCTCGCTGTCCACAACTGCCTGAAAGGAGGTTGAACATGGAGGGCGTTGGTCTCTTCTCCCAAGTAGCAAGTGATAGAACGAGAGGAAATGGCCTCAAATTGTGCCAGGGAAGGTTCAGATTGGATATTAGGAAAAAATTCTTCCTGGAAAGGGGTGTCAGGCATTGGAAAAGGCAGCTCAGGGCAGTGGTGGAGTCACCATTCCTGCAGGGGTTTGTAAGCTATATAGACAAGGTTCTTAGGGACACGGTTTAGTTCTAGATTTAGGTTGTGGTTGGACTCAATGCTCCTGAGGGTCTCTTCCAACAGAAATAATTCTATGATTCTGTATTATCAACTGGAATATTCTTCTATCACATCTTCTAAGTGCTCTTCACATATCTGCCTCTTCACCTACAGTCCTGAAACTTATCTAATTAGATGCACAAGTTTTGAATACTAATTGTAAATGATGAAAGCACCATCGCTCTATCAGTCTTGTCTGATACCTGCCCGTCCCAGGAAAACACCTCAGGTACACGGGGCCTCTCGAGGTTTGAACTGGGTGCTTATAGTGAGACCATGGAGCTCAGCCCAAAAACCTGAAAATTCCCCTCAAAACTTAAACACCAAACCACCACCACCAACAACAAAAAACCCCACACTCTTTTTTGGTCAGATGAAATAATTCAATATTTCCAATAAAATGTCTGTGGAATTTCTATCCTCCCAAAATATGAATTTTCAGACTGTGTATGGACTATGGGATATGAAACGTTGGCCTTTCCCTGTGCTTGCAGTGCCAGAACTCTGTCTATCACTACGTGTATTTAATCCCCTGGACATCCAGGAGTTTCCACCCGTCCTTACCCAGCTCACCGTGTCTGAACTCATCTCTTCAGAAGCCTGGCTGGACATTTGCACTTTCCATCGCTCCCCAGAGGTTCTTCACCTCTCACTCTTGGCTCCTTCAGAGCCTCTCAGCTCTCACTCTGCTTTGAGCTTCAGGCAGGTAAAGTCTTTCAGCAGTTGCTCTCACACTCCCTACAGGCAACTCTTGAGTTATGGCAACTGACCTCACTGGAAATTACTTAATTTAACTACAGAACTGAGAAACATCATTAAGTTCTATTGTGTTTTCTTTTTTTTTTTTTTCCTTTTTTGTTTCCTCTAATTAAAAATTACCCAGTGCCTGTTTACATCCAGTTCTCTAAGGAAACATGAAGCAATTCCTGCGAAGAAGCTGTAACAATCAGTGCAAACTTCAGTGCAAAATCTGATGTAAAGAAATGTGCTGGAAATCCCAGGGGCCAATGAGCAGAACAGGGAGTTTGGGGAGCTGGTTATAGATTTCCTGCTAACAATCTGAGCAGAGAAACATTCTTCACAGAACTGCTCTGTTTATTTGACACCTTTTAGGTCTCTTCCTCTGCCTGTATTTTTATTTTCTTGTTCCTCCACCTCTTCCATCTTCCAAAACCTTTCCAAGGGAAAGATTCCTGCAATCACAGAGCAACTCAGGTGTGAACATCATCTTGTCTCACTGTCCTGCTCAGGGCAGGGTGACCCAGGTGAGGTTGTCCAAGGCCTCTGCCCAGCTTTGCACCATCCACTAAGGAGCTGAAGGTTCACTGTGTCACATCATACAGGGGAGAATAGAGACGTTCAACAGTGTTGGCCCAAGTGCTGGTCCCTGAGGGATCCCACTGGTAACTGGCTCTGTGGGCACTTTGTACCACTGGTGACATTTGGGCTCTACGGGGGACTATAGATGCTATATAAAATGCTATATAAAAAGATGTGCTCATGCTTTTGTGACACTAGTGTATTGAAAAATTAAAATGTCCTGAGTTTGCCTGTTTAAGAGTTGGGGTGTTCAGCTGGAGAAGAGAGGCTCCTGGGAGACCTTATTGCAACCTTTCTGGACTGAAAAGGGACCAATAAGAACAATGGGGACAGACTTTTGGGCAGGGGCTGTTGCGATAGGACAAAGGGTGATGGTTTAAACTAGAAGAGGGGAGAGTCAAGGAATGAAATGAGGAAGAGATTTTTTACACTGAGGGTGGTAAAACACTGGGACAGGCTTCCCAGAGCGGGGGTGGATGAACCATCCCGGAGACATCCCAGGCCAGGCTGAGCAACCTGAGCTGCTGAAGATGTCCCTGATCGCCGAGGGGAGTTGGACCAGATGGGCTGTGAATGTCACTTCCAACTCAAACTACTTTGTGATTCTAGGGTTCAGTGACAGGAAAGACTGGAGGCATCGATGCTGATAACCAGAAAAGGTCTTGTCTGGCTTGTGCGAGCCAGGCCGGCAGCTTCACCCAGCAGCTCTCCCCACCCGAGTGGAGAGCTGACCCACTTCTGTACAGCCAACCCTGCCCCTGTCCCACAGTGCCCAGAGGATGCTGCCCAAGGCCCCAGGATGGACATTTGTGGGGAGTATTGGGAGCACTGGGAGGTTTACTGGTAGCACTGGGGGTTTACTGGGACTTCTTGGAGGTTTACTGGGAACAATGGGGGTTGCTGGGATCACTGGAGAGGATAGTGGGGGTTACTACGTACACTAGAAAGATTAGTGGGGGAGTACTGGGAATACTGGGAGGGTTACTGGGAGCATGTGAGGTTGCCTGAGTGTTACTGGGAGTACTAGGTGGTTACTGGGAGCACTGGGAGGGCTACTGGGAACACTGGGGGTTTACTGGAAGTCCTTGAAGGATTACTGGGAACAATGGGGGTTGCTGTGAGCACTGGAGGGGTTAGTGGGGGCCACTGGATGCTCTGGGGAGGTGTCTGGGAAAACTGGGGGTTGCTGGGGAGTTACTGGGAGCAGTAGGTGGTTACGGGGAGCACTGGGAAGGTTATTGGGAACAGTAGGTTTATTAGTGGGGGGTTTCTGGGAACACTGGGAGGGTTACTGGGAGCACTGGGGGTTTCCTGGGAGTTCTTGCAGGATTACTGGGAACATTGGGGGTTGCTGGGGCTTTACTGGGTTATTGGGAGTGTAACTGGGAACATTAGAAGGATTAGTGCGGGGTTATTGGGAACATTGTAGGGGTTACTGGGAACATTCCAGTTGGTGGGGGTTTACTGGGAGCACTAGGTGGTTGCTGGGAGCACTGGGAGGGTTATTGGGAGCACTGAGGGTTTATTGGGAATTTTTGGAGGATTACTGGGAACAATGGGGGTTGCTGGGAGCACTGAAGGGGTTAGTGGGGGGTTACTGGGAGCACTGGGAGGGGTTACTGGGACCAGTGGGGGTTGCTGAGGGCTCACATGAAAGCACTAGGTGGTCACTGGGATCACTGGGAGGGCTAGCGGGGGATTACTGGGAGCAATGAGGGGGTTGCTGGGGCTCACTGCAAGCACTGGGGGGGTTGCTGGGAGCAGTGGGAGGTTTACTGAGAGCACTGGGAGGCTACTGGGAGGATTACTGGAAACAGTAGGACGATTAGTGGGGGGTTAATGGGAACACAACATGGTTACTGGGAGCACTGTGGGGGCCTGCTTGGAGCACAAGGACAGTTAGTGGGAGCACTGGGGGTTAACTGGGAGTTCTTGGAGGATTACTGAGAACAATGGGGGCTGCCGGGAGCACTGGAAAGGTTAGTTGGGGGCTACTGGGAGCACTGGAGGGGTTAATGGGAGGGTTACTGGGAGCGCTGGAGGGGTTAGTGGGAGGGTTACTGGGAGCACTGGAGGGGTTAGTGGGGGTTACTGGGAGCACTGGTGGGGTTGCTGGGAGCACTGGAGGGGTTACTGGGAGCACTGGAGGTGTTAGTGGTAGGGTTACTGGGAGCACTGGAGGGGTTAGTGGGAGCACTGGAGGGGTTAGTGGTAGGGTTACTGGGAGCACTGGAGGGGTTAGTGGGGGTTACTGGGAGCACTGGAGGGGCTAGTGGGGGTTACTGGGGGCACTGGAGGGGTTAGTGGGGGTTACTGGGGGCACTGGAGGGGTGAGTGGTAACATTACTGGGAGCACTGGAGGAGTTACTGGGAGCACTGGAGGGGTTACTGGAAGCACTGCAGGGGTCAGTGGAAGCATTACTGGGAGCACTGGAGGGGTCAGTGGGAGGGTTACTGGGAGCACTGGGAGCATTAGGGTGATACTGCTGTGGGTGTCCATCACAACCCACCAGCTCAGGGTGCGGACGTTGCTGAGGCCTCTCCAGCAGCTGAGAGCGGCCTCAGTCACAGGCCCTGGTTGTCGTGGGGGTTTGAACTCCCCTGATGTTTCTGGAAGGACGACTCAGCCAGACACAGTCCAGGAGGTTCAGCAAGTGCATCCATGGGAACTTCCTGATGCAAAGGGTGAAGGAGCTGACCAGGAGAGGAGCTGCTGGACCTCATCCTCACTAACAAGTAGGGGCTGGTTGAGGTGGTAAAGGTTGAGGGCTGCCTTGGCTGCAGCGACCATGAGATGGTGGAGTTCAGGATCTTGTGTGGCAGGAGCAGGATAGCAAGCAGAATTGCAACCCTGGATTTCAGCAGGGCAAACTTTGGCCTGTTCAGGCAATTGCTGGGGGAAATCCCATGGGCAAGGCTGCTTGAAGGTAAATCCATAAATCCATGGGTCCGGATGGGATGCACCTGCGGGTGCATCCCAGTGTCCTGGTTCTGTTAAAAACAAGTTTCTCTTTCAGTGAATTTTGCCTGTCAGCTAAAGCCTTCATATTAACTACACTTTCCTGGAGAACCAGACCTATGTTTTGGTAAACATAGCAATGGAATGCAAACTTATTGATAAGCATGGATGGACATCTCGCGAGAGGGGCGACGAGAAACAAGTGACTAAGAAACTGACCAACTGTGTATAACATTCCATTCACGTGAATATTTCATATAAAAGTGGGAGATCACGAGGATCTCGTCCCTTTTTCCCTTTTTCCTTATGGCTGACATTAGGAGAGGATCTTGCTACTCATCCCTGCGAACTGAGGCCTAGTGAGAGACTGAATCCAGCTCCACTTGGTTGCAGAGTCTAATCCAGGACTTTGGTGGCCGGCTCTGCAGTCGCTGAGACTTTCAAGATTGGTTTTGTATATTTTGTATTATTTTCTCTATTCTTATCAGTAGCATTAGTAAAACATCTTTAATTTTTCCAACTCTCTTCTCTCCGTTCTTCTTTCCCTCCCGATCGCCTGTCCTGAGTGGGAAAGGGGGGGAGAGGGAGGGGGCAAAAAGAGGGAAGTGGGGGGGGAGAGGGGGTTAACAATACATCTGCCAGGGTTTTATTGTCACCCCGCAATCTTAACCCTCGACACCCAGGGAGCTGGCTGAGGTCATTGCTGGGCCACTCTCCATCATCTTTGCTAAGTTGTGGCAAATGGGAGAGGTGCCTGAGGATTGGAGGGAAGCAAATGTCACTGCAGTCTTCAAAGAGGGCAAGAAGGAGGACCCGGTCAGCCTCACCTCCATCCCTGGGAAACTGATGGAAAGACTTCTCCTTGGTGCCATCTCAAGGCATATCAGGGATAAGAGGCTCATTAGGGGTAGTCAACATGGCTTCACCAAGGGGAAGTTGTGCTTGACCAACCTCATTGACTGTTATGAAGACATAATGAGGTGGATACATGATGACAAAACAGTGGATGTGGTCTACCTTGACTTCAGTAAAGCCTTTGACACAGTCTCCCACAGCATCCTCACAGCTAAACTGGGGGACTGCGGTCTTGATGATCGGGTAGTGAGGTGACTGTGAACTGGCTGAAGGGAAGAAGCCAGAGAGTCATGGTCAATGGGGAAGAGTCCAGTTGAGGCCTGGATCTAGTGCAGTGCCTCAGGGGACAGTGCTGGGGCCAGTACTATTCAGTAAGTTCATCAGTGACTTGGACGAGGAAACAGAGTGACTGACAGCAAGTTTGCTGATGACACCAAGCTGGGAGGAGTGGCTGACACTGGAAGCTGTGCTGCCATCCAGAGACCTGGACAGGTTGGAGAGCTGGGCGGGGAAAATGTAATGAAATAGAACAAGGGCAAGTGTAGAGTACTACATCTGGGCAAGAAGAACCCCAGGTTCCAGTATAAGTTGGGGAAGGACCTGTTGGAGACAGTGTAGGGGAAAGGGACCTGGGGGGCCTGGGGACATCAGGATGAGCACGAGCCAGCACTGGGCCCTTGTGGCCAGGAAGCCAATGGTAGCTGGGGTGGGTTAGAAGGGGGTGGTCAGTAGGTCAGAGAGGTTCTCCTGCCCCTCTGCTCTGCCCTGGGGAGACCACACCTGGAATATTCTAATACCAATTTATTTTTTACTAGCAAGAATACAATGCTGGCAAGAAGTATCTCTGCAGAGCAGACACAACTAACATTACTGATTACTTGAGGTTGTCTCAAAGGATGTGACCCTGGAGCCCCAGGGACACCTGGAGGGAGCCCAGAGGGGACAGAGAAAGGGACATCATGGGCTGTTCCTGTGCTGCTGAGCTGGGCTGGGCTCCTGGGACACAGGGAGCTCATGGCAGCGGCAGCGCTGCAGAGAGACAGCTCTGCCCAGGAGCAGCTCCTCTGCACACGCAGCAGGGCTGAGGGCTCTGCCTGCAGCACTGAGGGCACAGGAGCCAGGCACAGAGAGAGAAATGCAGTCTGGGCTGGGAGGATGCTGAGAGTTCACTGGAAATGAAATCCTGTCAGATATGAAGCCTGTGGCTGCAGGGCATTGAATCTGCAGATCATGGTAGGATCTCAGAAAGCTGTCACATTGCAGAGCCTGCGAGAGATGTAAGTACAGCTCTCAGAGGTTCTCTGATCAGAGGGGAGGATGTGCTGCAGAGCAAGGATTGCCTTCTGCACTGTCAGAGTGACAAGATGTGAATGCTGTGTTCTCCCCAGGGTGACTGTGGGGTGTAAATGTCAATGTGCAGGCAGGGGTGCCCAGGGCTGTCCTGCAGAGCAGGGTCCCTGCACCCCAGGGCTGTGCCGGGCAGGGGCTCTGCCACCTGCCAAGGTCAGCGCTCAGCCTGCCCGGGAGATCCCAACAACACTGAGGGGAGAAGCTGTGGGGGGAAGGAGCGACCCCCGGCAGGGCAGGGTCCTTCTGCTGCTGGGTTCTCCATGGGTCGGGGCTGCTCACAGCTCCAGCTCATTCCAGAATATTGACAAGAGGAGGTTTCAAGGAGAAGAAGACAAAGAATACTACAAAGACAAGGAACCTCCCTGAGTCTGTGTTTTCAGTCTCCTACTCTGGGGAATGGGTGGTGATTAAGGCAGTTTTTAATTTTAAACAAATACTTGAGACACATGAACTGCAGTAGGTGTTCAAGAGAATCCTGGCATGCCTTGCCTCTCCTCTGCCTATGCAGAACAAGCATCACCTTTGCTGGACACCTTACACTTAATCTGTAATCTGTTTTCCAGCCTGCAAACAGGAAGATGCCCCCAAGCAGTGCCCTGTGAACAGGCAGGATCTGTAGGGCCAGGGGAGGGCACAGAGGGCGGGATGGTCTCTGAGCACTGACAGGGAAGAGACATGGACAGGGAAACACCTCCCAGGGCAGAATCTCCAGGGCAGCAGGGAAATGATCAGAAATGAGCTGTGGGGGGAAGGAGCATCCCCGATAAGGGCAGGAAAGGTGCTTCTGCTGTGGAGAGGGTGCTGTGTGGGTCAGGGCTGCTCACAGCTCCAAATCACCTGCAGGATTTTTCCAAGGGGATGCCCCAATGACAAGATCAATGCAAGGATTACCAGGCAGATAAGGAGCTTTCCTGAGCCTGTCTTTTCAGTTTCCAATCCCAAGGGTTGGGAGGTGCAGGAAAGGATAAAATGAAAATGAGCTCTCATGCTGAAACAAGTCACTGAGACTCCTGAACTGCAACTGTGAGTGATCAGTACATCTGCCAGAAGGCTCATGATGTCCCTTCACCACCCCTCTGCCTGTGCACAGCACCTGCATCACCTTGGCTGGACCCGTCAGCCTTAGTCTGACCTGTCCTGTTTTCCAGCCTGCAGACAGGAAGATGCCCCCAGGCAGTGCCCTGTGAACAGGCAGGATCTGTAGGGCCAGGGGGAGGACACAGAGGGTGGGATGGTCTGTGAGCACTGACAGGGAACAGACATGGACAGGGAAACACCTCCCAGGGGAGAATCTCCAGGCAGCAGGGAAATGATCAGAAATGAGAGGAAACCAAACCCGGAATGGTTATGGGAGGGAGAAGAAAGAAAAGTCCCTGTGACCCCCCTGCAGGTCAGATCCCTCCTGTGAGCAGCCCCCTGGCCTCCTGTCCCACCCAGCAAAGCCTCTGCCCTCAGGGCCGGGGGCTCCAAGGCATGAAGCAGCTCCTGTGCAGCCAGAGCTCCAGTTCCTCTGCAGAGCACAGGGGCTGAGAGCAGCTGCCCGGCAGTGTTGGTGTCTGGGAGGTGGCTGCACAGCTGGGGAAGGGTGACGCTGTCTGAGTGCCCGGCTGCCCCTGCCCTGGCCTCTCTCACACCCACCCTCACCGCATTTTCCTTCTTGCTCCCCTGCTCTGGGTCCCTGCTGTTGGGATCTTGTTCTTGCTGTCAGGCTCTCTGGGGATGGCAGTTTCAGCTGCAGAGTCACAGCCTGATCTTGTGGGTCCTTTCCTGCAGGTGTGTCCATGGGCACACGTGTCCCAGCTTTGCTCTGACCTGTGGGCTGTGGGCAATGCAGTCTGTGGGGTGGGGAATGAGCCGTGTGTGTCCTGGGCTAAATGTGGGCTGCTGAGTCCTTAGGAAAGGGTGAGACCTGTCATGGTCTGAGGTGGATCCCTCTGCTCTCAGCAGTGCCTGGTGGCTCTTCAGGGTAACATGGGAGTGTGATCAGCCCCCATCTCAGAAAGGTGCCAGCCCAGGGCAGCTGGAGCAAGAGAGAGGGACAGAGCAGCTGCCCTCACTCTGCACTGACCCACAGGCATCTTCTGGTCTAGCAGGACTCGCTCTGTTCTCCCTGAGTGCAGCAGAAATGCTGAGGGTTTCTGACACCCAACAGCACTCTGCAGTGAATATGGGGGGAGGTGTAAAAAAACCTGGAACTCTTAAACTGCCTTCACCATCTCTGTTCCCTATCACTGGGAAAGCAAGTGCTGACAGCCCTTCTGTGTTAGCAGAACCAGGACAGTCCTCACTATTCCCGTGGCCCCACTTCTGCCCAGCTGGGCTGACTTATCGACGGCCCATGGGCAGAGGACCTGCCCTTGGTTGCACATTTTCTAGCCCCAAGCAGGGCTGCAGCCACAGTGCTGAAAAAGGTACTCCTAGAAAAACACAAGAGTGCCTGTGTGTGACAGGGGAGGGTCTATGGGAGTTGGTTTGATTTTTGTCAGAGGACTCTTCCCTGGCTTCTCACTGTCTTTTTTTTTTTCTCATGACAGCGCCCCGTGCTGAAGAAAAGCAAATGTCCAACAGCAGCTCCATCACCCAGTTCCTCCTCCTGCTGTTCACAGACACACGGGAGCTGCAGCTCTTGCACTTCTGGCTCTTCCTGGGCATCTACCTGGCTGCCCTCCTGGGCAACAGCCTCATCATCATCACCATAGCCTGGGACCAGCACCTCCACACCCCCATGTACTTCTTCCTACTCAACCTCGCCCTCCTCGACCTGGGCTCCATCTCCACCACTGTCCCCAAGTCCATGGCCAGCACTCTGTGGGATACCAGGGTCATTTCCTATGCAGGGTGTGCTACACAGCTCTTTCTTTTTGCCTTTTTTGCTTCAGCAGAATTTTATCTTCTCACCATCATGTCGTACGACCGTTACGTTGCCATCTGCAAACCCCTGCACTACGGGACCCTCCTGGGCAGCAGAGCTTGTGTCCACATGGCAGCAGCTGCCTGGGCCACTGGGTTTCTCAATGCTCTGCTGCACACGGCCAATACATTTTCACTGCCCCTGTGCAAGGGCAATGCCCTGGGCCAGTTCTTCTGTGAAATCCCCCAGATCCTCAAGCTCTCCTGCTCGGACGACTTCCTCAAGGAAGCTGGGCTTATTGTGGTTAGTGCTTCTTTTTTTGAGGGATGTTTTGTGTTCATCGTGGTGTCCTATGTGCAGATCTTGAGGGCCGTGCTAAGGATCCCCTCTGAGCAGGGACGGCACAAAGCCTTTTCCACCTGCCTCCCTCACCTGGCCGTGGTCTCTCTGTTTATCAGCACTGGCATGTTTGCCAACCTGAAGCCCCCCTCCATCTCCTCCCCAAGCCTGGATCTGGTGGTGTCTGTTCTGTACTCGGTGGTGCCTCCAGCAGTGAACCCCCTCATCTACAGCATGAGGAACCAGGAGCTGAAAGTGGCACTGAAGAAGCTGATTCAGTCATTTTTCTGTCAGCAACAATAAGTTACCCATGTCTCTTCAGAAGTGATTTCCAGTTCATCTCAGAAACCTCCTGTGCTTTGAGCATTTCATCTGTGATAACCATGTTTGTCAAGGAATTTCTTTGCCCATGGCACTTCTCCAGAGCAGTGACTCAGAGGCCTGTCTACCTGTTTCTGGGACCGTGGTACAGCTGGTGTCCTGTGTCACATCTCTGTAATACAGGTGTGGACCCATTTTAAAATCACTGTATTTCTGAAATTGGGGCCATCTTTTTGAAACACCCCACAAAAGGGGATTTCCTCAGTCTCAGTATTTGGAGCTTGGGCTCTTCTTCCAAAGCTGTGGTCAGCCTGAATAAATTTCCCCCACAAGGCCATGCTGCTGTGCTTGTGTTTTTCATGGCTCAGGGGAGGACATGGGGCACCATGTTACGTCATGGTGCTGGTTTGAGTGTCCATCTGTGGGTGCCCAGTGTTCCTGGAGATGGTGAAGGACCTTCACTGATCTGCCTTGGACTGTCTCGCTGTGGCTTCCAGGCACCACAGCCTGCTCCCTGTGCTCTGTGCTTCAACAGGAGAATGAATGACCCACAGAACCCTATTTCTGCATTCCCCAGCTCAGGGCAGGCTGCTCTGTCACTGCGGTAGCAGGAGCAGCATGAAGAGCTCCTGGCCAGGAGTTGTGTGCTGGTGAGAGGGGCTGGCACAGGAGGGCTGCCAGCAATGGGTGTAAAGGATACCTTGAAAACAAGAGCAGGGGACAAAGGGGGGCTGGCCTTGCTTCCATCATGCCATGGCTGGCCCCGGCCCTCAGGCTGATAGGCTGTTCCCCCTCTCTGTCCCAATCCATCCCTCCATCCATCCATCCATCCATCCATCCATATCAGTACTCCATCTGGGAGAGCTGCCTCACCATGTTTCTCATCCCACTGAGATCATAGAATCCTTTAGGTTGAAGGAGACCCTCAAGATCACTGTGTCCAACCATTAACCCAACTCTGGCACTAAACCATATTCCTAAGAACCTCATCTATATGTAAAGACTGCCAGGGGTGGTGACTTAATGACTCCTTGGGCAGCCTGTTCCGATGCTTCACAAACTGTTCCATGAAGAAATTTTTCCTAATATATGAACTGAATCTTCCTGGGTGCAACTTGAGGCCATTTCCTCTCCTTCTCCAATTGCCATATGGGAGAACAGACCAACACCCTCCATGTTACAACCTCCTTTCAGGTAGCTGTAGACAGCAATAAGGTCTCCCCTCAGCCTTCTGTTCTTCAGGCTAAACAGCCTCAGTTCCTCAACTGCTCCCCATCTGACTTGTTCTCCAGACCCCTCACCAGCTTTGTTGCCCTTCTCTGAACTCACTCCAGCACCTCAAGGTCTTTCTCTTAGTGATGGGCCCAAAACTGAACACAGAATTTGAGGTGCATCCTCACCAGTGCCAAGAAAAGAGGGATGATCACTTGCCTGGTCCTGCTGGCCACACTATTCCTGATGCATGTGGGGATGCTGGTGGCCTTCTTGGCCACCCAGGCACACGCTGGCTCATGTTCAGTCACTGTCCATCAACACTCCCAGGGCCTTTTCCATTGGGCAGATTCCAGCCGCTCTTCCCTGAGCCCGTAGTGCTTCCTGGGGTTGTTGTGACCCAAGTGCAGGACCCAGCACTTGGCATGAAATTGAACAAGTCCAAGAGTTGGATTGTTCACCTGGGATATAGTAACACTGAGCGCAAGTGTAGCTTGGGAGAGAACGGCTGGAGAGCAGCCCTGCAGAAAGGGATCTGGCGTGATGGTTGGCCACAGGGTCAATAGGAGGCAACAGTGTCCCCCAGCAGTCAAGACAGTAACCCCCATCCTGGGGTGCATCAAACACAGCATGGCCACGTGGTCAAAAGAGGTGACTAAGCTGCTGTATTCAGCATTAGTGCGACCTCACCTTGAGAGCTGTCTGCAGTTCTGGGACCCACATACTATTACAATAAGGACGTAAAGGTCCTTGAATGCATCTAGATCCTCCCCAAGCCCATTGGAGGCCCTTAGGAAGAGTTCCTCTCTCCAAATACCCAGCCCAGCTTGTTGCTGGCTGAACAACCAGGAGAAACTGCCCCTGGACCCTCATTCCAGACCCCATCTCCTCCACCCTATACAAGCAGTGCTCTCCCCCTTGTCACTGAGGTGGTTCCAGGGACCCAAGAGACACCTTTAGGAGGAGATGTTGAGTGGGGATATGGTGTCCTTCTGTGCTCCTCATGGTACCTCCTGCTGGGCTTTGTGCCACTGGTCACAACCCTCTGAGCCTGGATGTTCAGCCAGTTCTCAGTGGTGCTAAACAGGAACATGCCCATGAGCACATTGGGCTGCACTGGGAGGAGCGTGGCCACCCAGACAAGGGCCAGTTCTTGTCCATCGTGACTCAGCACTGGTGTGGTCACATCTGGAGCTGTGTGTCCCAGTGCGAGGTTCCCCGTTCTGGAGGAACGGGAGGAGCTGTCGTGTGGCCAGAGAAAGTCTGAGTCACTTGTGGAGATATTGAGAGACCCAAACTTCTTTAGCCTGGTGAAGGGAAGGCTGAGGAAACGTGCTGGTTTTACCTAAATTGGGTTAATTTTCTTCATGCATTTTGAACCTCTCTCCTTCACAGCCAGTACAGTCTTTTGTTTAGATTTACTATGAGAATATTGAGATAACGCTGTTTCTTCCCTGGGATAGAGTTAATTTTGTCTTTTAGCAGCTATACAGGGTTTGCCATTTGGTATCAAAGGAACGTCAGAACTCACTGATATCTTGGCTGTTGTCAGGGAAACCAATGACTTCTTTGGCCATCCAGCTGGGGATGCAGATTGGCAGGAGGGGACACAGACAGGACAGCACCTGGATTGACGTGCAGGCTGATCAATGAAATATTCCCTGTGATTAGCGTCATGCTCAGTCTAAAGCTGGAGCCGGCTTTTAGGGCTTGTTACATCCGTTACTTTGGGTTTTCCAGCTGGTTTGGTCAGTTCCATTCAGAAGTTTCATCCTGTCAGGAGTTCAATGTCAGTTCGGCCTTTTGCCGTTCTGCCATTTTGCCATTGGCCTTTGGGCCTTTCTGCCTGTTGCCCTTTTGCTCTCTCTTGCTGGGATGGGCTGTTCAGGACCAAGGTGCTCCCTTCTGCAGGACTGGCTGCTCCGTGTGACTGGAGTTACACGGGGGATAGCACTGAGTGTATTTTCTTAATTTAATTTATCTATTTCTATTTAATTGACCTGGACTATTGTCAGTGAAACCAAGCACTTCTCTGGAGTGCAGCTGCAGGTGCAAATTGTTAGGAGGGGGCACAGACAGGACAGCACCTTGATTGACGTCCACGTCAATCAACGAGCTATTCTCTACCATTAGCATCATGCTCAGTATAAAGCTGGAGATGCCTTTTCCAGCCCATTAGTTTTGGTTTTCCAGCTACATTGGTTAGCTCTGTTCGGAAGTTCCATTCTATTGGGAGTCCAGTGTTAGTTCAGTTTTATGATGTTTTGTGGTTTTTCAATTGGCCCTTGGGCCTCTCTGCCTTTTGCACTTGTACTTTCTCTTGCTGGGATCAGCTGTTCAGGACCAGGGTGCTCTCTTCTTTTGGGCTGCCTGTTCAGCACAACTGGAGTTCTGTGGGGGATTGCACTGAGTGTCATATATTTTACTTTATGTATATCTTAGTATATTAGTAGTAGTAGTGTATTATTTTTATTGTCTTATTAATTTTTTGTCTAAACCCACAAGTTTCTCCCTTCCCATTCAGTTCTCTCCCTTATCGCACCTGGGGACTGGGAGCAGTATGTGAGCAGCTCTCATGGTCTTGGTGGCTGTGGTAAAACCATGACAAGAAAGGGCAGTAGTAGCTTCAGAAAACTTGAAAATCACTTTCCAAGATGACACCTTTTATTTTATTTTATTTTACTATTTTTGGTAGAGGGAACAGCATGAGAAAGAAAGCCACCAGAAATTGCAGCTCTGGAGGCCCAGAGTGGAGCTCAGGATAGAGAAATGTCATTCTGAGCACAGTGCTGTGGTCATTCAGAGGGACTCTGGATCAGGCATGACTTTGTGTTTCAAGGAACAGCTGGTGAGGATGGAGAGACAGCAGCACAGGTGGGGACACACTGGGGTGAGAACAAGGTGGGGAAGCACATGGGGTGTCTGCAGCCTGTGGGGAAACAGCCACAGGCCTGGGACAGTGCAGGGTGGACCATGGTGGAGATGGCCAAGGACGCTGGCAAGGCTGGATGTCCCTGAAAGAGCCAAGGTCTTTGTCCCCTTGGCTATGGCTGATGCCACTGTCATCAAGGCCTAAGAAAAGACACAGTCGTCATGGCCATGGGGCTTCTTTGCCTCCTTGCAGCCCCCCAGGGAGAAAAGAAGGTATGACACCGTTGTCCTGCACTGGGCATCACACTCCCCACAGCCCCAGGAAGAGCCCTGAGCCACACGTGCGGGACAGGATCTCCCTTCCCAGGGGCAGGGGCTCAAGGCTTGGCCTTTGTCCTTCATGAAACAAACCAAGGGCTTTCTCAGCATCAGAGCTGCTGCACTTTCCCTTTGCCTGATGCAATCACTGCCTCCAATTATCTGCTCTAAAGAGTCCCTGGGCAGGCTTTGTCAATAGCAGCCCTCAGTGGGGCCCATTAATGCTTCAAGGTACTTTGGAGTTTGTTCTGACTTGGAGTTCCTGAGCAGATTCTTCGGTCTGTCCTTGGTATCTGAGGTTCATCGACTCAGCACCAAATACGCCATGGGGCTCATTAAAACACAGAAAGCCCTAACAAGCGATGTTTCTTTCCCTAATTTTCTTCAAATCTTCAAGACTTGTAGAACTAACTGGAGAGGTTTCAATGGGACACTTACTGATGAAGATTTCAAAGAAAAAATCATAAAGGAGGTTTTTTCTTCCTAGGGTATTTTCTGTCATTTTTCAGTGTATAGAAGAAGTGACAGCAGCATTCTACACTGGACATTGATCCCGAAGGTCTCCTGGAGACATCTGGACAGGCAGGAGAATAGTCCCTTGAGGCTGGACATTGTATGGACAACCTCGCTACTCACCCCCACCCCCAGTCTGCTGGTTCCCTCATTGGCCACCACAGATTCCATCACTTTTCCTACATCAGACTTCCTCACTGAGCTCTGCAGGAGATGCTGCAGCTCCTATGCACCAGCTCCACCTGCTCTCCTGCTCAATCAGAGCTTTAGCAGGACTAGAGAAGTGATCATCCCTTTGTACTGGCTGGTGAAGGGTCTGGAGCACCAGTCTTATGAGGAGCGGTTGAGGGAGGTGGGGCTGTTCAGCCTTGAGAACAGGAGATTGAGGGAAGACCTTATTACTCTCTACAGCTACCTGAAAGGAGGTTTTATCATGGAGGGTGTTGGGCTCTTCTCCCAAGTAGCAAGTGATAGGACAAGAGGAAATGGCCTCAAGTTGCACACGGGGAGGTTTAGATAGGGTATGAGGAAAAAAATCTTCAGGGAAATGGTTTTGAAGCAACGGAACAGACTGCTCAGTGAGGTTGTGGAGTCACCATCATGGAAGGTGTTTAAAACACAGATAGATGAGGCTCTTAGGGACATGGTTTAGTGCCAGATTTAGGTTATGGTTGGACTTGATGACCTTGACGGTCTCTTCCAACCACAATTATTCTATGATAAGTAATTTTTGATATTTTCTTTCTCAGAGGACCATGCAGCCTCCCTGAGAGCCAGGACTTTTCTGAGGTGTTTGGGAGATGTCTCACGGTCACACCAGCCAGTTCCACCAGCCCCTCTCTGTCCCTTCCGAGACCAAACCTTTTCTCCATATCCCAACCTTCCAGGTGAGTTTCTGGGACACAGCAAATGCTGTGCTGGTCTTCTGGGCCTGTTCAGAGAGAACAGCAGGCCAACATGTTGATGGGCTCTCTGTGAACCTCAAAGCCTTCCTGACCATTTTTCTCAATGTCCCCCTTGAACCCGAACTTTCTGGTCCTTGAACTGTACATGAGGGGATTGAGCAGGGATGTGGGGAAGGTGCAGAAAAAAGACTTCGTCAAACTGTCTTGGGAGGGCTGTTCTGGGCATCCCACAGTCCAGGATGAGGCTGCTGTAGAAAACAGTGGCACTGGTGAGGTGAGAGGTTCAGGAGGAGAAGGCCTTGTGCTTGTCTACACTGGTTAAGAGAGCAGTGATGCATTCATGGGATGCCCACGTGAACAGGAAGGGGACAATTGGCTGTATAATACAAACAGAAATCCATACCTGTGGCAAGGATGAAGCCATGACGGTAGGGGATAGAAATCCCCATAGCCAAGGTGCAGCTGCCTTCTGGAGACAGACTGTCCAGCCTGTGACTCTTGCAAAATGAAGCTGGTGGCTTAGGGACAACACTGGTTGCAGGATGTGGCCACCAGAAAACAAGGAAACCAACAACACAACACCTCAGCACTCAGTACAGGCAAGAGCTGCAGGAAATAGTAGTGACAGTGCTGCAAGCACAGATGGTGCCGTCATCATTCCCAAAGCCGGGCAGCAGCTGGATCTGGGTGCTGGAGCTGATCAGGTCTCCAGGGAGGTCACACTGACCTCGGGTTAGGAAGCACATCCCAGTGCTGCATTCAGGTAGTTTCTTGGGGAAGTTACTCTCAACATGAAGTGACCTTGACCCGTCCCACAGGCCTCCATGTCCTCCACAGCGATAGCTGAGGCATTTGTGCTCATTTGGGCTCATTTCCCCCCACAAACACTGTGTGCATGCTCCCATCTGCCCTCTGTGCACAGTCAGGCTTCTGACTAGTCATTCAGAGTCCTTCCACGGAGGGACAAACAGCCTCTCTCAGGTGTGGTGAGAGGACAATAATCAAAGTGGTAGTTGCAATGGGCTGATGTGTGACGAATGCCTTGGGACAGCTGCCACAGCGTGTCCAGGAACATGGGCACAGGCCAGACCCTGCTCTCCTGGTCTTTCATGTCTCTCCCAGCAGGCCTGGCCATGCGAGATCACTGCTGTGTGCCCCACAGAATCACAGGCTGGTTTGGGTTGAAGAGACCTCTGGAGATCATCCAGTCCAACTCACCTGCTAAAGCAGGTTCACCCAGAGTAGATCGCACAGGATCATGTCCAGGAGGGTTTGAATGTCTCCAGAGAAGGAGACTCCACACCTGCTCTGGGCAGCCTGTTTCAGGGCTCTGTCACCCTCCAAGTAAGGAAGTTTATCCTCATATACAGATGCAACCTCCTGTTCTTCAGCCTGTGCCTGTTGCCCCTCATCCTATCATTGGGCACCACTGAAAGAAGTCTGGTCCATCCTCTTGACACCCACCCTTGAGATATTTAAAAACATTGATAAGATCCCCTCTCAACTTCTCCAGCTGAACAAACCCCCTCTCTCAGGCTCTCCTCATCAGAAAGATGCTCCAGACCCCTCATCATCTTTGTAGCCCGCTACTGCGATTTCTCCAGTAATTTCTTCTCCTTAAACTGGGGAGCCCAGAACTGGACCCAGTAACTCCAGATGCGGCCTCACCAGGGCAAAGTAGAGGAGTAGGCTTCACCTCCCTTGACCTGCTGGTCACATTCTTTGCAATGCACCCTGTGGAGGGGTCTTGATAGATAAAGACCTGTTGCTGAATTAGTCAGGCTCAAAGGAATCTCAAGGCCTCTTCGAGAAGCTGAGATCAGAGTCTGCTGTGAGAAAGAGGGGCGTTCCTCAATCAGCGGGGTCATGGCATGGCGTGAATCATCGGACATATCATCAGTGAGACTCCAGAGCATGGACAGCCCACGATACTCATTTAGCAAATCCATGCTTGGAGCGTGGACGCGTGATTAGAATATAGTTACGTATATAAGGAGACTTGTTTCTGTAATAAATGGCTTAGCGTGATTCACATTGAATCGACTGGTTGTGCTAAGTCCTTATCTCGCTCTAACAAATGGTGACCCCGACGTGATACTCTGAACAGCGTACCACTGAAGTTGGGGAAAAGCCTTAGAGCGGCCCAGCCAGAGGTGGATCAGCTGGACTGAAAACCGGCGGAGGGTACAGACGCTCCGCGTTAATTGAAGAAGTCACCGTAAAGGGTGAGCGGCTGGGAGCGGGAGGAAGTAAGAGTGAAGTTATGGGGCAAAATAAATCCTTTGAGGAAGAAGCCATAGTTAAACTCCTCCTGCCTATTCTCTCTATGAGAGGACTTAAATAAGAAGAAAGTAACATATGTAGACTATTAATTCGGTACAGAATTAATGGCTACCCGAGAGAAAACGAGAAGGCTTTTAAACGTTAACTTTGGGATGATAAACGGCAGAAATTATGGAATAAGGTCAACAATGGAGATGATAAAGAAACTAAATCATTAGTGACTACATAGAAGCTTAAAATTTCCACCTTAAAAGAATTTAAGGCCGAGCGGGCTACCGTTGCCAGAATTTTTCCAGCGTTGCAGCCTGATAACAAACCTAAAAATGACTGTGAAGTTTACCCGGATCGTGTTTTTTGACCCCCTCCCCACTCCATCCCCTGTTGCGCTGTCAGCACGCCCAATGATACAGCAGTCTGGGGCGGGGGGAGGAAAAATGCCGAGCGGGTGGCCTCCTGTACCGTCATCTAACCCTGGTGAGAACAGCAAGTCCAGAGGATTGGAGTCAGACAACTTGCTCAAAGAACCTGTGACAGATGAGAATGCTAAAGTCGTAAACAAGTGTACTATCAGTCCTTTTACCAATTTTACCAATCTGCTTTTACTGTCTTTCAACCCTCTAACTCCTACGAAAGAGCAGAAGGAGTCGCCGGATGAGAACTGGGCAAAAGAACTCTGTGAAAGGTAACAGCTATAGATCGTTTAGGACAGAACAATGCGGATTCGTTGAAAGGGGCAGGTATCCCACAACTCCTGGAAGAGACACTATCTGACACACCACAGCTACAGACACGATAAATTTCTGAAATCCTGAGGTAGTCAACAGATCTTGCATACCAAGCTATGAGAGAGGTGTCTGAAACCAACAAAGCAGCCAAATAATTTGCAACTGTTAATCAGGGTCCCAATGAGAATTACATGCAATTTGTTGACTATCTTCAAGAGGCCATCAGTAAGCAGGTTGAAAACTTAGAAGCTAAGAAAGCACGAGTGTTGAGATTAGCTGCAGAGAATGCTAATGTTTGCTATCAACATGTTATTTGTAAGTTTTACAGTACATATTATGTGCTCCTGTGTATTGCCTCTCTGAAAATCAAGCAGCTTGTCAGGAATGTGAGTTAATTGTTTTCAAGCAGACCTGTGCGTTCCCCCTCTTCCCCTCCCCCCCCCCCCCCCCCCCTCCTTCCCTCCCTCTTCTCAAGGTTTTTACTTGCAAGATGGGGTCAGGAATAATTGTTTTCAGTTGTGTTCCTAAAAAATCAGTATTGGGAGGTGTTTTAAAACTTGGGAAAGCACTCGGAATTATAAGGAAGGAAGATCTTGTTAAATATTGAAATCAGTGTTGGCTGCTAAGTGTCCAGAGAATAGAATCTTGTTGCAATTAATGTTGTATTTGAGGCCAGCAGAGCAGGACAAAATAAGTCTCTGCAAGAAATCATTAAATCATTTCAGACAGTTTTACAGGCGGGGCGATTTGAACTTCAACAAGCAGAGAGAGTTAACTGATAACACTCAGGTCACAGCAAACTTGTTAGAGTCTGCAAGATGCTTTCCTTATTAACCTGTTTTCTTTGTGGGTATCTGTTTAAGTATGTTGCAATTTTGGTAGGTCTGTGCTATATGGTACGATAAGTTCACAGTCTGTTAAATCGTGAGAATCCATTGACTCAAAATGTGCATTTCGTGATAATTCAGAAGATCATGAGTAATTTAGTTCTTTACTGCATGAATGTGATCGTAGAAGTTTTGCGTGTGGTAGCTGTTATTTTTCTCTCCAGCATGCTAGCTTTATTCCAGCATTCAGACTTGCGCAACTCTGTGACAGGCTGTCTCTCATGTCGGTGCACTAAATTTGGCTTTTCCGTATGCACATCATGTAAAGAATCCTGGTTTTGGAATAACAGTTGTAGCACACCAGATGAGACACTGAAAAACAAACAAAGCAAAAAAAAATAAAAGGCCTGCTCAGTCCGGCTGGGGGGCCGATGGAGCTTCAGCGCGCACTGACCCTTTTTTGTCAGGGAGACCCAGAGGTACCTCCACCTGGCTGAGCAGTGAGCGGCCCAGAGGTGCAATGCAAAAATTGAGATATTGTCTTAAATTAGTGTGACTGTGATCCATCTGCATATTTGAACTGGGTATTTGGTTTTCACATCTGAGCTCAGTATTTTGGTTTGCATATTCATATTTGGTACCAAAAGAATCTTTTCTGGGGAGATAATTACAAAATGGGAACCGGTTCCACTGCTAAAATTCCACCTTGCTCCCCCTTAGGATGCATCCTTACATATTAGAGTAATTGCTTATGTTGTTAGAAAAGCATTTAAATTGTTAAAATGCTATGATAGATGTGAATTTAGAAGAGGTTGTATTTAAAAGTTGCTAGAATATTAACTGATTTAGATCTAGGACAATAGAATAATGGATTGATGTTTATTATACTGGTTTATACTGTTTTTTGACATCTCTAAATTGTAAAAGGTAAATGGAGCTAAGGAATGTAACTCTTGTTGAGCTACTTGAAATTGCATATAAAGTGTATTATGGCTGGAATGAAATGGGAAAACAAAAGACCAAAACATCCCAGGCCTGTGTGCAGCTCATTGTAACTGAGAAGTTCCCCAGAGCCTCCCACTTCGTACCAGCCATTATTCCAGCTGCGTGACCTTGGTTATCTCTAAACTGCAGCACGAAGAGAAAGAAAAACAAAAATGGAAAAACCTGGCTGCCCGCTTTAAAGCAGTGAAAGCGGGGTTTTCTCTCCCCCCTACTGCAGCGATGTAATACTGAATGGAGCAGTCTGAGGGTGAAGTTTAAAGGCATCCTTAGCAGACCCATAGTTCTAATGAAACTGGAAAATTAAACCAAAAATTTGTTGATAGACTTATTCTGCGGTAATTAGTTGTAAGAGACTTCTTAGTAAATTCACCATGCTAGTTTTTGAGGTCATGGGAGAAAACGAAAGAAAGGCCATTTTTTGAGACCAATGGAATGCCAAATTTGGAACAAAGTTTTAATACATGAATTCTTATAGTTGCCAGAAAGTCCTATAGCTCTCTTAGGTTAAGATTTGTTAAGTAAATTAAGCTCAAATAACGTTTTCTGAGAATTCTGTTTAGTTGCATGGCCTACAAGAAGCTGCTGGGATGGTGCAGATCTGCTTGCTGCAAGTGAGAAATCTCCAAGGAAATTTCAAATGCTGTATTTCCACTAGTATTAACAGCCAGTGTTTCGATAAAGCAAATTCTACACTGATAGATCTGAAACAGGACTTCGATCTGGTAAGGGAAAACAATATCCAATAACTATGACAGCCAAAATGGAGTTAGAAACTTTGAGGAATGAATTTATGACAACCTTACAGGCTGGCTGCATTCGATTGGACTTGCAGATTTGTCTACAGCTACAAAATAGAAACAACCTGTGGCTATTGTGGGACAGTATGATGAGATTGCTCGCAAACTGATATACTGACTGTTATATACCAATTGTCACTCTGATCAAGAAAATGCAAGAAATGAATTTAAGTCTTAATAGGCCATGATCCTTTTGTCATATATGTACCATTTGTGAAATTTAATTCTGATTTTTTTTTTATTTGTAATCTATGTCTTTATAAATTGCACTAGCTGGTTTTCTTAACGGCACAGCTTTTGGCATGCCTAAATGTAAATTGCTGCAGAACCTGCAAGTCTTTAACATCAGGTCATAGGCCATACTTGTATTTGGTCTGATCCTACATACTTGCAAAGTTTTTGTTGATGGTTCTGGAAAGTCTCATAAAGCTGTAGTGGTTTGGTGTGGAGATAACAATTGGCATCATTCTGTACAAATTATTGAAGGCTCAACCCAATTAGCGGAACTTGGCACAGCTTTAAATTACTTAGTGTTAGAGCGAGATAAGGACTTAGCCAAACCAGTCGATTCAATGTGAATCACGCTAAGCCATTTATTACAGAAACAAGTCTCCTTATATACGTAACTATATTCTAATCACGCGTCCACGCTCCAAGCATGGATTCGCTAAATGAGTATTGTGGGCTGTCCGTGCTCTGGAGTCTCACTGATGATATGTCCGATGATTCACGCCACGCCAGGACCCCGCTGATTGAGGAACGCCCCTCTTTCTCACAGCAGACTCTGATCTCAGCTTCTCAAAGAGGCCTTGAGATTCCTTTGAGCCTGACTAATTCAGCAACAGGTCTTTATCTATCAAGACCCCTCCACACTTCCCCCTTTCTTTTCCTGAATTAGTCAGGCCCCTTGAACCGCACAGTGCATCATTTTTGAAATATACTGCAACATAGAACACGTGATTAACAACATAATTACAATTACATATAATGCAGTTAAGCCTTACTTAATAAGATCAAACTACTACCTGCCTATTCTTAAAACCTTAATTCTACTATGACAACCTTATTAACACACTATTTTAATAGATTCAAAATAACCAGACAAGTTAATACAATATGTTATCTTAAATTCCTAAAAGATTTATAACTGTGCAGTTTATAGGGTAACATACTTAATATCATCAGCATATACTAATAATTGAATTAATATCTTAAAAGTTATCTTAACCTATTTAAAAGATCAATAGCTTAACCTTAATATCCCTTCTAAAACTTTATCAGTTGCTAAACTTAGATTACTATGGTAGAGATATCTCATAATTTTACCTTATCTATGCATTGACTATCTAATCATAATATCACCCTTTTGGATCTCCTGCTGATTGTTCAAATTGCCATTCTCCACAGAAGGTACACCACCTGCTTGCTAATAGGCTTCTAGACCACCAGGTCTGCGAGCATCTGTAACACTGCATTGGGATCCATGGTTTACATCTGAAACAGTCCTCACAACTTATCTCCCTCCTGTCCATCTGCATCCATTGAATCTTTGTTGAACCCACTTCAATCCTCGGCCTGTAATGACACAAACATAACCTTTTCCCCAGGTTATCAATTGATGTGGCCTTTTCCATTGACTAGTGATTTGACCATAACTAATGTAGGTTCTTTCTGATTTAGCATGGTTTTGGGCCATACTTGCAAAGTATTTCATCACATACAATGCTTTTGATAATTGGTTTTGTGGTGTTTCCCCTACTTCCCCCCTTTTTTTTTTTTATAAAAAACAAACAAACAAACAAACAAACAAAGGTCAGAACCAGATACGTGTGTTAGATCTTGACTACGTACTCAAAATCACAAATCAAATTTAGAGGTTCCTCCTTAAAAAGCTCTAAGTAATTTAAAGCTGTGCCAAGTTCCGCTAATTGGGTTGAGCCTTCAATAATTTGTACAGAATGATGCCAATTGTTATCTCCACACCAAACCACTACAGCTTTATGAGACTTTCCAGAACCATCAACAAAAACTTTGCAAGTATGTAAGATCAGACCAAATACAAGTATGGCCTATGACCTGATGTTAAAGACTTGCAGGTTCTGCAGCAATTTACATTTAGGCATGCCAAAAGCTGTGCCGTTAAGAAAACCAGCTAGTGCAATTTATAAAGACATAGATTACAAATAAAAAAAAATCAGAATTAAATTTCACAAATGGTACATATATGACAAAAGGATCATGGCCTATTAAGACTTAAATTCATTTCTTGCATTTTCTTGATCAGAGTGACAATTGGTATATAACAGTCAGTATATCAGTTTGCGAGCAATCTCATCATACTGTCCCACAATAGCCACAGGTTGTTTCTATTTTGTAGCTGTAGACAAATCTGCAAGTCCAATCGAATGCAGCCAGCCTGTAAGGTTGTCATAAATTCATTCCTCAAAGTTTCTAACTCCATTTTGGCTGTCATAGTTATTGGATATTGTTTTCCCTTACCGGATCGAAGTCCTGTTTCAGATCTATCAGTGTAGAATTTGCTTTATCGAAACACTGGCTGTTAATACTAGTGGAAATACAGCATTTGAAATTTCCTTGGAGATTTCTCACTTGCAGCAAGCAGATCTGCACCATCCCAGCAGCTTCTTGTAGGCCATGCAACTAAACAGAATTCTCAGAAAACGTTATTTGAGCTTAATTTACTTAACAAATCTTAACCTAAGAGAGCTATAGGACTTTCTGGCAACTATAAGAATTCATGTATTAAAACTTTGTTCCAAATTTGGCATTCCATTGGTCTCAAAAAATGGCCTTTCTTTCGTTCTCTCCCATGACCTCAAAAACTAGCATGGTGAATTTACTAAGAAGTCTCTTACAACTAGTTACCGCAGAATAAGTCTATCAACAAATTTTTGGTTTAATTTTCCAGTTTCATTAGAACTATGGGTCTGCTAAGGATGCCTTTAAACTTCACCCTCAGACTGCTCCATTCAGTATTACATCGCTGCAGTAGGGGGGAGAGAAAACCCCGCTTTCACTGCTTTAAAGCGGGCAGCCAGGTTTTTCCATTTTTGTTTTTCTTTCTCTTCGTGCTGCAGTTTAGAGATAACCAAGGTCACGCAGCTGGAATAATGGCTGGTACGAAGTGGGAGGCTCTGGGGAACTTCTCAGTTACAATGAGCTGCACACAGGCCTGGGATGTTTTGGTCTTTTGTTTTCCCATTTCATTCCAGCCATAATACACTTTATATGCAATTTCAAGTAGCTCAACAAGAGTTACATTCCTTAGCTCCATTTACCTTTTACAATTTAGAGATGTCAAAAAACAGTATAAACCAGTATAATAAACATCAATCCATTATTCTATTGTCCTAGATCTAAATCAGTTAATATTCTAGCAACTTTTAAATACAACCTCTTCTAAATTCACATCTATCATAGCATTTTAACAATTTAAATGCTTTTCTAACAACATAAGCAATTACTCTAATATGTAAGGATGCATCCTAAGGGGGAGCAAGGTGGAATTTTAGCAGTGGAACCGGTTCCCATTTTGTAATTATCTCCCCAGAAAAGATTCTTTTGGTACCAAATATGAATATGCAAACCAAAATACTGAGCTCAGATGTGAAAACCAAATACCCAGTTCAAATATGCAGATGGATCACAGTCACACTAATTTAAGACAATATCTCAATTTTTGCATTGCACCTCTGGGCCGCTCACTGCTCAGCCAGGTGGAGGTACCTCTGGGTCTCCCTGACAAAAAAAGTCAGTGCGCGCTGAAGCTCCATCGGCCCCCCAGCCGGACTGAGCAAGGCCTTTTTTTTTTTTGTTTTGTTTTGTTTTGTTTTGTTTTCAGTGTCTCATCTGGTGTGCTACAACTGTTATTCCAAAACCAGGATTCTTTACATGATGTGCATACGGAAAAGCCAAATTTAGTGCACCGACATGGGAGACAGCCTGTCACAGAGTTGCGCAAGTCTGAATGCTGGAATAAAGCTAGCATGCTGGAGAGAAAAATAACAGCTACTACACGCAAAATTTTTACGATCACATTCACGCAGTAAAGAACTAAATTACTCATGATCTTCTGAATTATCACGAAATGCACATATTGAGTCAATGGATTCTCACGATTTAACAGATTGTGAACTTATCGTACCATATAGCACTGACCTACTAAAATTGCAACATACTTAAACAGATACCCACAAAGAAAACAGATTAATAAGGAAAGCATCTTGCAGACTCTAACAAGTTTGCTGTGACCTGTGTGTTATCAGTTAATTCTCTCAGCTTGTTGAAGTTCAAATCACCCTGCCTGTAAAACTGTCTGAAATGATTTAATGATTTCTTGTAGAGATTTATTTTGTCCTGCTCTTCTCACCTTAAAAACAACATTAATTGCAACAAAATTCTATTCTCTGGACACTTTTCCCAATCATTTTACGTAAACAGCAGCGAACACTGATTTCAGTATTTAACAAGATCTTCCTTCCTTATAATTCTGAGTGCTTTCCTAAGTTTTAAAACACCTCCCAATACTGATTTTTTCAGGAACACAACTGAAAACAATTATTCCTGACCCCATTTTGCAAGTAAAAGCCTTGAGAAGGGGGAGGGAGGGGTGCTGCTTGCAACACGACTGGGAAAAAATGGGGAGAGAGTTTTACGGTGCACTTAAAAAACAACTAGTAAAACAATGAACTCACATTCCTGACAAGCTGCTTGATTTTCAGAGAGGCAATACACAGAAACACATAATATGTACTGTAAAACTCGCAGATAGCAAACATTAGCATTCTCTACTGCTAATTTCAACACCAATGCTTCCTTAGCTTCTAAGTTTTCAACCTGCTTATTGATGGCCTCTTGAAGATGGTCAATAAATTGCATGTAATTCTCACTGGGACACTGATTAACCGTTGCAAATGATTTGGCTGCTTTGTTGGTTTCAGACACCTCTCTCATAGCTTGATATGCAAGATCTGTTGACTGCCTCAGGATTTCAGAAACTAATCGTGCCTGTAGTTGTGGTGTGTCAATTAGTGTCTCTTCCAGGAGTTGTGGGATACCTGCCCCTTTCAAAGAATTCGCATTGTTCTGTCCTAAATGATCTATAGCTGTTACATTTCACAGAGTTCTTTTGCCCAGTTCTCATCCGGTGACTCCTTCTGCTCTTTCGTAGGAGTTAGAGGGTTAAAAGACAGTAAAAGCAGATTGGTAAAATTGGTAAAAGGACCGTTAGTACACTTGTTTACGACTTTAGCATTCTCATCTGTCACAGGTTCTTTGAGCAAGTTGTCTGACTCCAATCCTCTGGACTTGCTGTTCTCACCAGGGTTAGATGACGGTACAGGAGGCCACCCGCTCGGCATTTTTCCTCCCCCCGCCCCAGACTGCTGTATCATCGGGGGGACGGCACAACAGGGGATGGAGTGGGGAGGGGGTCAAAAGACACGATCCGGGTAAACTTCACAGTCATTTTTAGGTTTGTTATCAGGCTGCAACGCTGGAAAAATTCTGGCAACGGTAGCCCGCTCGGCCTTAAAGTCTTTTAAGTTGGACTTAAGCTTCTATGTAGTCGCTAATGATTTAGTTTCTTTATCATCTCCATTGCTGACCTTATTCCATAATTTCTGCCCTTTATCGTTCCAAAGTTAACGTTTAAAAGCCTTCTCATTTTCTCCCGGGTAGCCATTAATTCTATACCGAATTAATAGTCTACATATGTTACTTCCTTCTTATTTAAGTCCTCTCATAGAGAGAATAGGCAGGAGGAGTTTAACTATGGCTTCTTCCTCAGAGGATTTATTTGCCCCATAACTTCACTCTTCCCTCCTCCCGCTCCCAGCCGCTCACCCTTTACGGTAACTTCTTCAATTAACGCGGAGCGTCTGTACCCTCTGCCCGGTCTTCAGTCCAGCTGATCCACCTCCGGCTGGGCCTGCTCTAGGCTTTTCCCCAACTTCAGTGGTACGCCATTCAGAGTATCACGTCGGGGTCACCATTTGTTAGAGCGAAACAAGGACTTAGCACAACCAGTCGATTCAATGTGAATCACGCTAAGCCATTTATTACAGAAACAAGTCTCCTTATATATGTAACTATATTCTAATCACGCGTCCACGCTCCAAGCATGGATTCGCTAAATGAGTATCGTGGGCTGTCCATGCTCTGGAGTCTCACTGATGATATGTCCGATGACTCACGCCACGCCAGGACCCCGGTGATTGTGGAACGCCCCTCTTTCTCACAGCAGATTCAGCTTCTCGAAGTGGCCTTGAGATTCCTTTGAGCCTGACTAATTCAGCAACAGATCTTTATCTATCAAGACCCCTCCACAAGTTGGATTGGTGTTGGGTCTGGGTTAGGGTTAGGTTAGGGTTAGGTTAGGTTAGTTTTGGCTTAGTGTTAAGATTAGGTTAGTGGTAGGGTTAGTGTTAGTTTAGGGTTATAGTTTAGGATTGGGTTTAGGGTTTCTGTTAGGGTTAGAGTCAGGGTTAGGGCTCAGTTTTAGATTTACGGTTAGAGTTAGTGGTAGGGGTTAGGGGTAAGGTTAGGGTATGGGTTGGAATAGTGTTACGTTTCAGGGTTAGGGTGTAGTTTGGATTTACATTTCAGGTTTGGTTAGTGTTCAGGTTAGAGTTAGGGTTAGTGGTTAGTTTTAGATTTACAGTTAGGGTTAGATTTAGGGGCCAGGGAGTTGTGTCAGTGGAAGTGGTTAAGGTTAGGGGTTAGTTTTAGGATTTAGGGTTTGAATTAGGGTTAAGTTTCAGATTAGATTTAGGGTTAGGGTTAGATTAGAGTTAGATTATGGTGTTTACAGTTACACTTATGGTTAGGGGTTTGGATGAGGTTTACAGTTAGGATTAGATTAGTGTTAGGTTATAGTTAGTGTTAGGGCTAAGGATTAGGTTTCAGAGATAGGGAATAGTGTTAGTGTAAGCAGTTAGGGTTAGGTTTTAATATTAGGGTTGAAGGGTAGGACTAGGGTTTGGGTTAGAGTTAGGATTATGGGTAAGTATTAGAGTTAGATTAGGTTTAGAAGAGGATAAAAATGTAGAGTTGAGTTAGCATTAGGGGTTAGTTTTATGTTTTGGGTTAGAGTTAGGATTACGTTTTAACTTTAGATTTAGGTTAGAGATAGGGATGGGGTTAGCATTAGGGTTAGGGTTAGTGTTAGGCAGTGGTGTTAGTGGAATGGTCAGAGTTAGGTTTTAGATTTATATTGGAGATGGAGGTTGGGGTTGGCATTAAGGGTTGCAATTCTGGTTAGTGGTTAGGGGGTAGTGTTAGTGTAAGTCGTTAGGATTAGTGTAAGGGGTTAGGTTTAGGGGTTAGGGGTCGGGATAGCTTTAGAGTTAGGAAAATGGGTTAGGGTTTGAATTAGAGTTAGTTTAGGGTTGGAGTCAGTCGTAAGAGTTGCAGGTTAGGATTTAGGGTTAGGGCTTGGTTTAGTTTACTATTTGGTTTAAGGCTGATGTTAGTATGATGGGTTAGAGTTAGTTTTTGGGTTAGGCTAGGGTTATGGGTTAGGGTTAGAGGTTGCATTAGGGTAAGATTTCAGTGGTTCGAGTTAGGGTAAGGGTAGAGTTGGGTTAGTTTAGTGTAAGTGGTTAAGGTTAGGGGTAGGGATAGGCTTAGGTTTAGGGGTAGGGTTAGGTTTTGGGTTATACTAGGGTTAGTTTTCGAGTTGAGGGGGTTTGGTTTAGGTTAGATTTTGTGCAAGAGGTAGGGTTAGGGTGGTGTTTGGGTGAATCTTATGGTTAAGTGAATGATAGGTGTAGGGTAAGTTTTAGGTTTAGGGGTTAGGATTATGGTTAGGGTAGGGATGGATAAGTGTTACGGTTACGGCTTAGAGAGTTTTGTTATTTGAATGGTCAGTTTTAGGTTTTAGATTTATATTGAAGGGTTAGGGATAGGACACTGGGTTAGGGTTAGAGGTAGTTTTAGTGTTATTTTTGGGAGAGGGGCTTAGGGTTATAGTTAGTCTTAGAATGATGGGTTAGGATTTAGCATTAGATTAGAGCTAGGTTTAGGTTAGGCTTTAGGGTTAGGCTTAGAGGTTGAGTTAATGGTTAGGGTTAGATATTGGGGTTGGGTTAGCGTTAATTTTAGTCTAAGTGCTTACGGTTGGTGGCTGGGTTCATGGGCTAGGGATATGAATGGGGCTAGGATTAGATTAGGGTTATGTTTAGGTTTAAGGTTTGGGTTAGAGGTGAATTTAGGGGTTAGGTGTAGATTTCAGGTTAGAATTAGGGTCTGTGTTAGCGTTAGGTTAGGTTAGGTTAGTTAATGGCTTATCCATTAAGGTTAGGTTAGTGATAGAGTTAGTGTTAGGTTAGGGTTAGAGTTTAGGTATTAGGGGTTAGAGTTTAGGGTTACTGTTAGAGTTAGAGTCAGGGTTAGGGCTCAGTTTTAGATTTATGGTTAGAATTAGTGGTAGGGGTTAGGATTAAGGTTAGGGTAAGGGTTGGAATAGTGTTAGGTTTGGGGGTTAGGGTGTGGTGTTAGGGTCAGTTGAAGTGGTTAGGTTTAGAGGGTAGGTTTATGGGTTAGGGACAGGGATAGGGGTTAGGGTTAAGTTTAGATTTAGATTTAGGTTTATGATTAAAGTTTAGAGGTAGGGTTAGGGTTTGAGTTTAGGCTTAGGACTCAAGGCTTTGATTTAGGATTAGAGTGAGGGTATGGGTTAAGCATTATGGTTAGATTTTTTTAGGGATAGGTGTTAGGGTGTAGGCTTACAGTTAGGATTAAGGTTGTGAATAGGGTTAGGATTTGGGGTTGGGGGTAGAGATTAGGTTAGGGTTAGAGTTATGGTTTAGAGGTTAGAATCAGGGTTGAGGTTTAGCAATGCATATATGTGGTTATGGTTAGGGGTTAGTTTTATGGGTTAGAGGAAGGGTTAGTGATTAGGGAATGAGTTAGTATTATAGTAAGGGATAGGGTTAGGGTTAGGGTTAGCAGTTATGCCTTAGGGTTAGGGTTTCAGCTAGGGTTAGAGGATGGTTAGGGTTAGAGTTGGCATTACCAGTTGGGGGAAGGGTTAGAGTTAGGGTCTGGTGTTACGGTTTTGGTTAGGGGTAGAGTTAGCGTTAGATGTTTAGGGTTAGACTTGGAGTTAGGGTTAGGAATTACAGTTAAGGTTAGTGTTAGGGTACAAGTTAGGGCTTAGTTTAAGGGTTAGGTTAGGTTTAAGAGTTAGGATTGCATTTAGAGTTAGGGTTAGCACTAGGGTTATCATTTAGATAAGGGTTAGTGTTGGATAAGGTTTAGGGTTAGGTTTAGATTAGGGTTAGGGACTAGAGTTCGAGTCAGGGTCAGGATTAGAGTACAGGTTAGGTTTAGGGGTAAGGGCCTATGGTTAGTGCTTGGGGTTAGGCATTTGAGATAGGGTTAGGGTTAGGCTTAATGTTGGGATTAGGCTTTAGAGTTAGTGAATAGTGTTAGTGTAAGCAGTCAGGGTTAGGTTTTAATACTAGAGTTAGATTAGATTTAGAAGAGGGTTAGAATGTAGGGTTGGAGTTAGCGTTAGGGGTTAGTTTTATGTTTTGGGTTAGAGTTAGGATTACGTTTTAACTTTAGATTTAGGTTAGAGATAGGGATGGGGTTAGCATTAGGGTTAGGGTTAGTGTTAGGCAGTAGTGTTAGTGGAATGGTCAGAGTTAGGTTTAGATTTATATTAGAGATTGAGGTTGGTTTTGGGCATTAGGGTCAGAATTCTGGTTAGTTGTTAGGGGGTAGTGTTAGTGTAAGTTGTTAGGATTAGTGTAAGGGGTTAGTTTTAGGAGTTAGGGGTAGGGATAGCATTAGCGCTATGTTAATGGGTTAAGGTTTGAATTAGGGATACTTTAGGGTTAGAGTCAGTCGTAAGAGTTGCAGGTTAGGATTTAGGGTTAGGGCTTGGTTTTGTTTAGTGTTTGGTTTAGGCCTACTGTTAATATGATGGGTTAGGGTTAGTTTTAGGGTTAGGCTAGGGTTATGGTTTAGGGTTAGAGGTCACATTAGGGTGATATTTCAGGTAAGAGTTTGGGTAAGGCTAGGGTTAGGGTTAGTTTTAGGATTATGGGGGGTTTGGTCTAGGCTAGATTTTGGGCAAGAGGTAGGGTTAGGGTGGTGGTTGGGTTAATGTTATGGTTAGTTTTAGGTGAATGATAGGTGTAGGGTAAGTTTTAAGTGCAGGAGTTAGGATTAGGGTTAGGGTAAGGGATGGGTAAGTGTTAGGGTTAGGGCTTAGGGAGTGGTGTCAGTGGAAGTGGTTAGGGGTTGGGGTTTAGCTCAGGGTCCCAGGGGGGATTTGTCAGGTTCCAAGGCCTGGATGAAGAGCTCCCTTCTTGGTCGCACACATCCAAAAAGACAGGGACACGTCTGTGACTTATCTGCCTGGCGCTGTCCCACCAGCAGGGGCAGATGCATCCTGGAGAGGAGTGGAGCTGCCAGGGCACTGTCAGAAGGATCCTCCCTGAGGTGCCACTCGCTGCCCACCCAGACTCACACACTGTCCCTGGCTGTGACAGATACACCAGCTACGAGCTCTGGACACAGGACACAACAGTCCAACAGCAAAGACCATCTCTCCTGTCCTGAAAGACTCTTATGACCCCTGGAGCCCAAAGCCATGGACCACATGAACTCATTGGACATTTTAGAGGCGTGGCCTATAGACTGAGGAATGAGATCTGTGTGTATATCCAGAGATAGGAAAAGTGCTGTTGATTAACTGGAATGTATTGGAGAGTGTGGGACCCGGGCACAACACAGATGGTACAGAATAAGGGGGGGGCACTGTCCTGGTTTCAGCTGGGAGAGAGTTAATTTTCTTCCTAGTAGCTGGTAGAGTGCAGTGTGTTGGATTTAATCTGAGAAGAATGTTGATAGCACAGGGATGTTTTGGTTGTTGCTAAGCCATGTTTATACCAAAGCAAGGACTTTTCAGCAAGGAGGCTGGAGATGCACAAGAAGGTGGGAGGGGCACAGGCAGGACAGCTGGCCCAAGTGGCCAAAGGGATATTCCACACCATATGATGTCATGCTTGGTATGTAAACTAGAGAAAAGTTATCTGGGGGACCGCTGTTTGGGATCTGGCTGGGTGTCACTCAGTGGGTTGTGAGCAATTGCATTGTGCGTGACTTGGTTTATATCTCCTGTTATTATTATTACCATTTTTGCAATTACTACTATTACTACTGCCATCATTATTATTATAGTTACTATTACTATAATTATTTTACTTATTATCATTACTATATTTATTGTAGCTATTGTGGCTATTGTGGCTATTGTGGCTATTGTGGCTATTGTAGCTATTGTTGCTATTGTTGCTATTGTTGCTGTTGTTATTGTTTTGCCTTTCTGTCTCATTAAACTGTCTTCATTTTAACCCAAGATGTTTATTTCTTTCCTGATTCCCTCTCCCATCCCACGGGGCTGGAGGGAGTAAGAGAAGGGCTGTGTGTGATGTTCAGCTGCCTGCTGGGTTAAACAAAACAGTCCTGGTGAAAGGAGTGATCATGTAAGGTGTCCCAGAGGAAGAGGTGAACCTGAGGAGGGCACAGGGTAACAAGGGCCCTTCAATGCCAGGACAGGCTGTGAGGAGCCAGGATGCCAAAAGATGTCAGACTGGAGAATGTTTCAGGACACCATCTTGGTTCAGCCCTCCCCTGCCCTTTGTGCCATGAGAGACACCCCATGGTCCTGCCCAGCCTTGTCCTCGGCTCCTGAGCCAGCTGGGAAGATGGAAAGGGCTCAGCAGCAGTGATCCTCATCCAGCTGGGTCTGTTTCCCAGCCCAACCAGCGTGGCCAGAGCAGAGTCACCCATGGCCCCAGGGCACCACAGCCCCTCGCTCTGCAGAGCAGCATCGCCAGCTCAGGGCCCTGTGGGGAGCACAGGGAGGGAACCAGGACCAGCCGGCCAGGCCAGGCTGGACACCCTCACCTGGGGAAAGGGATGTCCCTGGAGAAGAGCAAGGGAGCATTTCTGTGCCTGCAGGGAGGAATCCAGGAGGAAGAGAAACCTCTTTCTGCAGACACTCATTTGGGTCAGGCTGCTCTGTTGCTGGAGCAGGACTCTTGTTCTGGTCTGAGGAGAGGGGCTGGCACTGATGGACACAGGTCATCTGTGGTGGGGATCTGCTGGAGCTGAATCTGCTTTTCCTGTCTGTCCACACCTCCTCAGGAGACACTCTGCATCAGTATCCAATTGGAGAATTCTACTATCACATCTTCAAAGTGCTCATTCAAAATGTCCCCTTTATCTGCTCTCCTGAAACCTCTCTAATTAACTCTATAAGCTTTGTAGAGCTTGAAGAAAATTATGCAGGAGATGTGGCTTGTGAGAGCTTGGGGCATTTTAGTGAGCTCATGCTGCATTTGAGGCTGAGTCCATGAACCACAGGTACTGAGAACAAACAAAGCTCTCAAGGAGGCAAAGTCAGAAACAAAACTTCAAAGCTCCTTGAAGCGTTAATGGGCCCCACTGAGGCCTGTTACTGACAAGGGCTCCCCAGGGATCCGTTGGGGGCTGTGATGACAGGTGGGCCAAGGCCCTGTGCAGGTGGCTCTGATGCTGAGAAACTCCTTGGTTTGCTTTCTGAAGCAGAAAGGAGACCCATGAGCTCCAGGCAATGGGAAGGGGGATCCTGTCCCTCACACACGGCTCAGGGCTCTTCCTGGGACCGTGGGATGTGGGTGTGCAAGGCCCAGGGAAGGACAACACTGGGACAACAACCTCCAGCTTCCCCATGGGGCTGCAAGGAGGCAGGCGAGGCCCCAGTGCCATGAGGACAACATGTCTTCTCCTGGGCCTCAGTGGCAGAGACAACTGCCCATGGCCAAGGGGACACAGACCTGGGTTCTATTCGATGCCTCCCAGCCTTGCCAGAGCCCTTTGCCATCTCCACCACAGGCTGCTCGACACCTACCCCTGCCCCTCTTTCCCTGCAGGCTGCAGACACCCATCTCGCTTCCCCACCTGCTCTCACCCAGCATTTCTGCACCTTCACTGCTGTGTCTGCACCCTCACTGGCTGCTCTTTGGAACACAAACCATGGGCTGATCCAGCTCCCTCTGGGCGACCTCTTGCCCCACAGCACTGCCCTTCCAGTGACATTTCTTCCTCCTGATATTCAGTCTCTATCTTCCAAGTTGCTCTTCTTGCCTTTTTTTCTCCCTCTCCTTCATTTTCCCACTACCATGGAAAGCTCGACTATCTCATAAACTGCCCTTCAAGCAGGGAACCCAACCTGTCAGGCTTCTTGTGGTCTTCCACCTCACCACACAGAAGTAACCTCACCGTGATCTTGTAAAACCCATGAGTGCCTTTCAGCTTCTCTGGTAGACATGACCGTACACCAGCTGCTGTCCTGTCACGTGCTCAGGCAGAATGGACATGACAGCCCATCTCCAAGTCCTCTTCGTGGACAGGGCCTGTCCTAGTGCAGAGGTTCTTTCCCAGCCATGTCCCTGCTGCTGGTCTGTCACCTCCAGAGCCAGAACTGACCCCATGGTCCCCTCCACAGCCACAGGCTTTTTACTGGATTATGAGTTTCTGAGACACAAATTACCTCATAACACCACGCCCATCATTGCCCAGTAAGGAAGGGGTCTTAGGGTTAGAGTTAGGGGTTTGTCTTAAATTTTAGGATTAGATGTAGGATTAGTATTTAGGTTTACATTTAGGCTTAAGTTTTAGGATTTGGTTTAGGGTAATGGTTGGATTAGGGTTAGTGTTAGGGGTTCCGGAGTTGTCTTGGGGTAGAGGTAAGTTTTGGGGTTGGATGCTTCACGTGCTTCACCATATGTAGAGGCGTTCCTGGGGCCATTATGAATATGTAACACTTACTGTATTTAAGCACACCTCTTATTGTTAAAAGGTGTGCGTGTTGGGCTGTTTTGCTTATGCTCTAATGAACACGTGTTTAAGGAATACAGTTAAGGAATTGGATTAAACGTTGTTTATCCATAGAAAAAGCGTAAGTTATTTATTTCAGTTCTTTATTTGGCAAAAATGATGTAACTCTGTGCAGCACAACCCGTTGTCTTTATCTTTCCACCTCTTTCTGGCACTAATAATGACCAGATAAACCGATCAGGACAGACACTGAGAAATGCACGCGGCCCATGGTCTGTCACGTTCGTCAGAGCTGCTGCTGTTTGAGATTCCAGGAAGCGGAAACTTCTCTTCAGCGACTTTAGAATGAACCTGTTCTGAGCAGCCCAGCCTGTTCCTCTGTGACAGGACAGGACACTCCGGGTGTGGAATCCACAGCCCTCAGTGCTGCTGCAGCACCGAGTGAGGTGACAGCGCACGCGGCACCGACTGACCCGGGACGTGCCGGTCGCACTTTGTGCTGCGGGCTCAGCGGCTGCGGAGCGGGGAGGGAGGAGTTTATTTGAGAGCCGAAATGATCTTCAGTTCAGTGGATTTTCCACTGCACTGAGCCACCATGACGGCACGGCTACCCAGAGACTTTTTTATTTTAATAATGGTTCAGCTCAATCAGATTTCGTATAAAAACTTGGCGGGTCAGGCGAATAATCGGACAGCTCTGGCGGGGTCCTGCCGGCAGCGCGGCTCGCCTCGCCCGTCCCGGTGACGCAATTTCCGGCTGCAGCGCTGGGCCGAGCGGAGGCTCCTGAGCGGGTCCGGGGGGGGGCGAGCGGCGGGTCCGGGGGGGGCGAGCGGCGGGTCGGGATCGGGTCGGGAGAAGCGCCCGCGGCCGGGGCGCGCGCACAAAGGTCCGTGTGCGAACAGGCCCTTGGAGCCCCCGGTCCCGGCCCCGCCGGAGCTGAGCCCGCAGCTGCCGGCCCGTTGGTGCTTGTGCAGGGGGCAGCGCAGAGGCCGCCGTGGGAAACCCGGGTGTCCCCAGCACGTTCCTGTTGGAGCAGCACGTGGCCTGTGCAGCTTCGTGTGGGACAAGGGGGGTGACTGTGTCCGTGTGGACTCAGGTCGGTGCAGCTGCGCTGGGATTTAGAGCAGGAACCCTGGCTGGCTTCTTGAGCCTTGGGGGTTGTTTATTTCTGAGAATGACGGGTCTGTTTAGCAGGTCTTTAATTGCTGTGCACTTTTACCCTGCAAGAAGCATTCATTTTTGATGTTGAGTCTTGGTCCAAGTGTCTCAGGTAGTTGTTATTTTGTTTGGGCTGTATGCAAAAGGTCAGAAGGCTTTTCCTCCTCATCCAGAGACTGACGTGGTGTAGGCCAAGGCAGAGCACGGGGGGCTCCAGGCACACACTGCTCTTGGAAGCTTTTCAAGGCTGTTTTCATACGTCATTTCATTTGAGTCTCTCTGCTCTGCAGAAAGCGAGTCAAAGGAATTCCTGTGCCCCTGGTTAACTCAAACTAGATGTTTAGCTGAACAGGGCAGATACCACTTTAGTTGGAGCCAATTCTGCTCTGCTTGTGAAAGCAAGCTCAAAGAACCCCAAAATGTCTGTGATCCAGATTCTAGCACTGCCTGTTGCATTTGCATTTCCATGTAAAGCACTGGGCAGCTGAGAATTGTGGTTGTTGCTGGATTAAGCTCCAAGAAATAGAGGTGGTGGATGCTGTTCTGTGTTCTGTCCCCCTTGAGCACCAGCAGCACAGGTGAATCATTTTCAGGTAACAGCCGTGGCAGCAATGGGGCAGAGTTTTCATGCTTTGGCTACATGGCTGGTTTGTGCCTAGGGAAGCGCATCAGCCTTTAGAATCTGGTTTGTGCAGGTGAGACGCCTGGAAAGTGAGTCAATTTTCTCCATGCAGTTAGAAGCCTTTCTTTTTCATAGCTGGCACAGTCATTGTTCGGATTCAGTTTGAGAACAAGAGGAACACCAGGGACAGAGTTAAAGTTTTTAGTTGTTGGTGTCTGAGAGCCAAGGTCTGAGCTCTGCCCTCGGGTGTGAGGAGCTGGGAAGAGGGGATGGATGGGGCAGAGCTTGACTGACACCCAGACTGGTCAATGAAACTATTCCATTAGCGTCATGCTGTGTCTTTAAGGAGAGTCGGGATCTTCGGGCTGGGGTTTTTTTCAGAGCCGGGACAGAGACTTTTTCAGTTATCTCTAGTTCATCTCGAGGAAGACAGAGAAATAAGCTGCGTCCTGTTGGAGGGACAAAGTGTGTTGGATTTGAAGCCGTTGGGCAGGACGGGAGGAGCTGCTTTCTTGGGTCAGTGATGGGTGTTGGCATGTATTATCTGAGCTGGAGCTGATGTCTGTCACCACTTGAGCTCTAGAATTACTCTGAGACCCAGGAATCTCCAGTTCCTTGTGGAGCTTTTCCAGGCTGTGGAATCCCCTTTCTGTCACAGGTTGTAACGCAGCCCATGGAGAAGGGGGCACTGTTTGAGGTTCCTCAGTGTGTGCGTTAGGGAGGCGTCGTTCTTGGGCTCACACTGGGCGTTACGAGGAGACGCTTTCATGTGAGCTGAAGGCAGCTCTGGGTACCCAAAGCTGTTAACCGGTGTTAACAAACGCTGCTGCTGAGATTTGGGGGTGACGGCACCAGCCGGTCGTGACGAGCGTGGATGTTGCTGAACCGCAGACACCGTCTCGTCCAGGCTGCACAGCCAGAGCGTTTGAAGGGCGGTGTCCAAGCTTCCTTTGATTGCAATGAGCACTCGTGTTGGGATTTGCTTTTTAAGGAGCGTGCTCTGCTTGAATCTTTTGTGTTGGGGTTTGTTCTGTTATTTCTGCGACGCCATGAAAGCTCAAGTGCAGGAGGTTGAGAGCTGTTGGAGCAGAGAGGAGCACGTCTTGTATTGCTTGGATTTTTGTGGGTTTCTGAAGGAGAAAATGACCCTAGGATCAGGTTGGACTCCAGAAGGACATTGTTTGAAAATGCGTAGCCAGGTTCCAGTGACGTGTTGGCTTGGGCATGAATGACTGGAAGTGCCTGTTGGGAGAGCTCCGTTGGTGTGGACCCGTGGAGCCTTTATGATTGAGCTTCCAGGTGTCAGAATGCAAAAGGAAACTTGAGCTCGAGCCGGTCTTGCTCTCGAACCAGAATGGTTTTGACTCCTGCCCAGATTTCTGAGAGAGCCGTGAAGGTTCCAGGCAGCCGAGGTTGTGGCCCAGGGTGTGTGAGTCGCCCGCTCTGCAGTTGTCCAGCGGGCCCTGCAGATAATGTTTGAGGTGACAAAGCTCTTGGCAGGCGACAGCGTTTGAGTTCATTTGCTTCTATCTGGGGATATATGGACCAGCTGAAAAGGTGGTGTTTGTGTTTGCCCGCAGTAGACAGACAGACCCCTGGAGTGTTCACGTGCCCTTGTCGATGAGTGAGGAAATTGTCTGCGGGACGGAAAAGGGAAGGGTCCGGGGACAGGTTTTAGGTGTTTTTTCCAGCTCCCTGCAAAACCTGGGCTTTTAGTGTTTTGTTCCAGATTTTCCCTGGTGATTTGAATGTGTTCTTCTTGTTCCTGAAAAACTAATTTATTTCCTTTCCTGCAGCCCTGCCTTCCAGGAGAAACAGCTACAACGCTCTCCCTGTGTGCTGCAGCCGTCCCGGCCCTTGTGCTGAGACCGAGCTCATCACTTGCACAAGTACAGACTGTCCTGGTCAGCGCTGCCGAAGCTTCTGCAGTAACGAGCGTGGTTGGGAGATGCAGCGCACGAGCTGCTGTTGTGCTTGCAGGGAAAACTGGCTGCTCTCGGTGCGGGGAAAGCAGGAGGATTCGTTTTGTTCCCGCCTGAGCTGTGGTGGATGAGGAGGTTCTGAGTGCCGCGCAGGACGGGTGAGTGTGTCTGTAGATGGAGATGTTTTAAATCAGCCAGTGTCCACACGCTGCCTGTAGAAGTGTCTGTGCGATCCCTTTCTACAGGCAGGTGCAAGTCACTGGAGTGTATTTACATTTAACTAATCACCTTGCCAAATCTTTCGCTATCTCCCCATATATTCCACCCTCTCGCTCAGGTTCTTGCTCCTGCTGGGGCCAACGAAGCCAGCGTTGTTCATTTGTGCTTGTGAGGTGTAGCACAGAGCAATTTACAGGGACACACAATAAACACATACAGAAAAAGGAAAAAACATATTTCTGCAATAATCAGGTGTCCCATTCATCTTGTCAAGGAATTACACGAGTTATTCAGCCAGGCATTATCAGTAGATGGTTTCACTTGCCGCATTAGTTCCAAAGATGTGAGATGTCGTCACCTTCCAGTAATACACACGCTGCTGCTCCAGCTCCATCAGCTGGTATCACTCTGGGTTTAACAGCCTGCTGTGGGCTCATTGCCCACACAGACTGGAAAGTCGTGGCTGCACTTTTTCAGATTGGACTTCAGTTGGATGTTGAGACTGTGACACCAATAACATTGTTCCAGAGCTGTCTCCTCTAGATAAAACACAGGTGTTCACTGAAGATACCTGACATACAAGAGCTCGAGAATCTGATATTAGCAAAGGATGTAACATAGGAGGAGGTCAGGGTACAAAACCATACAGCATTCTCTGGAGTCGTATGAATTTTTACATCTAGATCAAGTAGGCTGCAGTCCCACTTCACAATCCATTGGTGTGAATAATTTCATTTCCCCTGTAGTTGGTGCTGACACTGTATCCACAGCAGTGTATACATATTGCCAGGCCCTAGATGGGGGTACGTGGCCAATATAATCAACCTGACAGGTATTCAAGGCCCACTGACCCCGTTTTACCTTTCCCCATGCTCTTAAATGCAGCTGTGTACAAGCAGCACAATGATGTGAGCATGTTCTACAAGTATATAACAGCAAAGGGGTTTGATTGTGACCAGTGTCCCATGCGTGTGCAGCATAAGCTGATCCATGTCCACAAGCTATATGCACATTTAGAGCTTGAGCATGCAGCTCAGCAGAGGTCACATTATCTGCTTTCTTACTGGTTTGGGACTCAAATGAATCAACTTTATTGTGCTCTGCTATTAACCCTTCACAAGGGGACTCCTCCTCCCCAGAAGATGTAGGGATGAAAATTCTCCAATGCCCTAAAAATCCTAAAAAGGCGGGTAATTGTTTTATTGCAGCTGGTACAGAAAACTGCTGCACTGTGTGCTGTACTTTATCTGGTGTTTCTCTAAGCTGCCTATGCCAAACTATTTCTAAAACTAGTACGGTAGCACAAGGGCCCTGTGTTTTCTTCAGAGTAATTGCCCAGCCTTGGTCCTGCAAATGCACCTTCAAAAATTCAGCGGCTGCTTCAGTTTCTTGTTGTGACGCTGCCACAATCAACAGATCATCAATATCATGGCAATCAGTAACAGTACCCGACCATAGTGCTGTATCAGCTACTATCATCTGGTGGCAAACGGAGGGACCGTGTTTGTATCTCTGAGACAATACTCGGCAAGTCTATTGCTTTTGTTGCCAGGTAAAGGCAAACTGGTCTTGCACTGGGGTGGAGGGTGGGTGCAGTGTGGGCGGGGGGGCTGGGGCTGGTTGGCTTTTTTGCATAAGCATTAATTTTTACAAGCGGCAAAAACTTTGTCATGGTATGATCCCGCTTATTTCTGATCGTGGGATACCAGCTTGTACTAAGTCATTCCACACCAGTGTTCCCATCGCCTGTGCTGTAACTCTGCTCAGTGTTGCCGGATTTCCATTCTCCACCACCCAAACAGAGGGTCCTGAAATTACAGCCCCAGTTCCCCTCAAGGCATTTGCCAGAGTGCCTGCATTACCTGTAGCACTTGTCACTGCTACCCTGTCCGAATCGGATCCATAATCAATGCATACAGCACCCCCATCTGCCGCACTAAATCAATACTTTCCTCCATTGTGCACCAATTTCCACGGGACAACACAGATTCAACAGGTTCAGCGTATGCTGTTAAAACTGCTGCACACAAACATTGATATAGTGTAGGTGCAATAATATCTTGCCTGTCCGGACCTCTGACAGTTTGCAGCTGAGCATATTGTTGCTGTATCTTAAGCCCTATAGCCTATGATGATCAGAAATCTTGTTCATCTGCCAATAAATGGATAGACACAGCTCCACTATCCCAAGCTGGCAAAATCTGTGCCGGAATTCCTTCCCCGCTCGTCTGCTGAGAGATCTCTGAAAATGCCGTTAACTCCTTCGGAGAGTGAGTATGTGCGATCCGCCCCCCTCATCTGCTTGTTCCTGCTGCAGCATCATTTGTATGGGGGGTTGTGCTCCCACCACCTCCCTGCCATTTAAGTCAGGATCAAGTTCAGACTCAATATTGGAGTCTGAGGATCCACTCCCAAATATTTCCATCCCATTCCTTGGGATTCCAAGAGTGGTTTGTGGTAAGAGTACAAACCTGAGAATACAAAAAACTCACTTTTGGCATATTTTTCCTTTTGTTCCTTAGCAATACATGCTAGCAGCTGGTCTACATTATCTTGCAGCTCGTAGCACCGCTCTGCTTGAACAGTAATTACTTCTTGTGCGATCGCCTTTGCATCCTGTAAAATCTCAACCTCCTTTTCCAGTTCTCTTCTTTTACTCTGCAATGCAACAACGTCACCATCAAGAGCTCTAAGACCGGTGACAAATAACCATCCCAACCTCCCTTGGATTGCCTGCATTTCTGCAGGAGAAAATCGACCCCAGCATCAGTCCCCCCTCAGTCTCCTCTTGTCCAGCTCCAGAGCCCCAGCTCCCTCAGCCTTTCCTCACACGGGAGATGCTCCACTCCCTGCAGCATCTTGGTGGCTGCGCTGGACTCTCTCCAGCAGTTCCCTGTCCTGCTGGAACTGAGGGGCCACAACTGGACACAATATTCCAGGTGTGGTCTCCCCAGGGCAGAGCAGAGGGGCAGGAGAACCTCTCTGACCTACTGACCACCCCCTTCTAACCCACCCCAGGTACCATTGGCTTTCTGGCCACAAGGGCCCAGTGCTGGCTCATGGTCACCCTGCTGTCCCCAGGACCCCCAGGTCCCTTTCCCCTACACTGCTCTCTAATAGGTCATTGCCCAACCTGTACTGGAACCTGGGGTTGTTCCTGCCCAGATTCAAGACTCTACACTTGTCCTTGTTAAATTTCATCAGGTTATTCCCCGCCCAGCTCTCCAGCCTGTCCAGGTCTCTGATGGCAGCACAGCTTCCAGTGTCAGCCACTCCTCCCAGCTTGGTGTCACCAGCAAACCTGCTGACAGTCACTCTATTCCCTCGTCCAAGTCAGTCATGAATATATTGAATAATACAGGCCCCAGCACTGCCCCCCGAGGCACTGGAACAGATCCAGGCCTCTACTGGACTCTACCCATTGACCACGACTCTCTGGCTTCTTCCCTTCAGCCAGTTCACAGTCCACCTCATTACCCGATCATCCAGACCCACTCTCCTTCAGTTTAGCTGTGAGGATGCTGTGGGAGACTGTGTCAAATGCTTTACTGAAAGTCAAGGTAGACCACATCCACTGTTTTGTCATCATGTATCCACCTCGTTACGTCCTCATAAAAGTCAATGAGCTTGGTCAAGCACGACTTCTCCTTGGTGAAGCCATGTTGACTGCCCCTAATGACCCTAATCTCCTTGATATGCCTTGAGATGGCACCAAGGACAAGCTGTTCCATCGTCTTCCCAGGGACAGAGGTGAAGCTGACCAGTCTATAGATACCCAGATCCTCCTTCTTGCCCTTTTTGAAGACTGGAGTGACATTTGCTTTCTTCCAGTCCTCAGGCACCTCTCCCGTTTCCCAAGACTTGGCAAAGATGATGGACAGTGACCTAACAGTGACCTCAGCCAGCTCCCTCAGCACCCGCAGGTGCATCCCATCCAGACCCATGGATTTATGGATGTTCAGATTGTTTAACTGGTCCATAACCCAGTCCTCATGAACCAGCCTCCTCCAGCCTCATGGGGGAACACTCCACTTTCCCCTAATCTGCCCGTATCTGGGGGCACATGGCAGGTGGGAAGGAGGTGTCCTTTACAGTGACACCCTGGGTGTCTGTGCTCCCTCAGCCACTGGGCTCATGGCTGTGGTGTGGCCAGAGAGGACCCAGGCGTCCGAGTGCTGGCACAGCAGTGGGAACATGGACACGGACACACACATCCACACGCAAGCGTAGCTTTGCTGAAGGGATTTACTGATTATGAGAGGGAAATGGCCCAGGGCTCCCAGGGGATCAGATGGGGTCATCCAGGGATGATCATCTCCTCATGCCGCTGGAGGGGGGACAGGACACGGCTGTCACCATCAGTTTCAGTTCTGAAATCAGAGGCCAAAATGAGACCTCCAGTGTCAGCTGGGACATGAGGGGAGGCTTGTCCCCACCGTCTCTCTCTGCAGAGACCCAGGGAAGGAGACAAGAGTTGGAGCCCTCAATCAACCCAGGACAAGACTTGGTTCTCCTGAGATCCATGTGGCACCCAGAGCTCTTTGGCCAGTGTGTCATTAGCCCCAGATGCCCCTACATCTCCCAGAACCCTGCCCAGCCCTCAGGGTGATCCTCGGGGTCTGTATGGCCCCAGAGCCGCTGCCTGGCCTGCATGGTGAACCTCTGGGTCCGTAGAGCCCCACTGGGTGCAACAAAAGTCATGGGGGCAGCTCTGTCCAGTGTGGCCTGGGACACAGGTCATGGACAGTCCCCTCTGTTTTCTTTTCCTAGATCCATGTTCTGCCCACCCAGACAGCTCAGGGATGCCGTGGGATCCAGGACCCTTTGTGGGGCTGGAGGTGCCCTGATGCTGCTCACCGGGAATAGAGGAGATGGCTGCACTGCCACTTCAGCATCTGGAAGATCTGGAACCTGGCGTTTCTGCTGCAAAACATCATCCACTTCTCATCTACTGAATTAATGTTGTTCTACATCTTGTTCGAAGCAACCCTAATCCCCACCCTAATCCTCATCACACGATGGGGAAACCAACCTGAACGCTTAAGCGCTGGCATCTACTTATTATTTTATACTCTCATCAGCTCCCTCCCACTACTAGTTGTAATATTATATTTACACATACAGATTGGCACACTACACCTCACAATACTCAAACTAACTCACCCTGTCCTTAACAACTCCTGAACTGACCTCTTACCAAGCCTAGCACTACTAATAGCATTCATAGTAAAAGCACCCTTATACGGCCTACACGTATGACTGCCCAAAGCCCACGTCGAAGCACCAATCGCAGGATCAATATTACTCGCTGCCCTACTCCTCAAACTGGGCGGCTATGGCATCATGCGAGCCACCCTCCTAATAGGCCCCTCTTCCAATCATCTGCACTACCCATTCATTACCCTAGCCCTATGAGGTGCTCTCATAACCAGCTCAATCTGCCTACGTCAAACTGACCTCAAGTCCCTCATTGCCTACTCTTCTGTTAGTTACATAGGTCTAGTCATCGCTGCAAGCATAATTCAAACTCACTGGGCATTCTCAGGCGCAATAATCCTTACAATCTCACACAGACTAACCTCCTCCATACTGTTCTGCTTAGCTAACACAAACTACGAACGAACACATAGCCGAATCTTACTCCTAACACGAGGCCTACAACCCCTCCTACCTCTGATAACCACCTGATGGCTTCTAGCCAACCTTACAAACATAGCCCTCCCTCCAACAACAAACCTAATAGCAGAGTTGACCATTATAGTCGCACTATTCAACTGGTCTACCCCTACAATCATTTTAACTGTAATCACAACCCTACTAACCGCCTCATACACTCTGTTCATACTACTAATAACTCAATGAGGAACCCTACCCACTCACATCACATCCATCCAGAACTCAACCACAGGAGAACACCTCCTTGTATCTCTCCATATCCTCCCCATACTACTCCTTATCCTAAAACCTGACCTAATCTCTGGAGTCCTCTCATGCAAGTATAGTTTAACCCAAACATTAGACTGTGATCCTAAAAATAGAAGTTAAACCCTTCTTACCTGCCGAGGGGAGGTTCAACCAACAAGAACTGCTAATTCCTGTATCTGAGTCTAAAACCTCAGCCCCCTTACTTTTAAAGGATAATAGCAATCCACTGGTCTTAGGAGCCATTCATCTTGGTGCAAGTCCAAGTAAAAGTAGTGGAACCTGCCCTACTCCTTAACATCCTCCTAACATTTACAATCATTCTCACACCTATCCTACTCCCACTCATATCAAAAAATTTCCTAAACTCCCCAGCTACTATTACACACGCTGTCAAAACCGCATTTCTAACAAGCCTGGTACCAATGACACTTTTTATATACTCGGGCTCAGAGAGCATCGTCTCTCACCTAGAATGAAAATTTATCATAAACTTCAAAATCCCCATCAGCCTTAAAATAGACCAGTACTCCCTAATATTCCTCCCCATCGCACTGCTTGTAACACGATCCATCCTCCAATTCGCAACATGATATATAAGCACAGAACCTTATATTACAAAATTCTTCTCCTACCTCCTAATATTCCTAATCGCCATGCTAACATTAACCATTGCCAACGATATATTCCTCTTATTCATTGGCTGAGAAGGTGTCAGAATCGTATAATTCCTACTAATCGGTTGATGACAGGGCTGAGCAGAAGCCAACACAGCTGCCCTCCAAGCTGTACTTTATAACCGAATTGGAGACATCGGCCTAATACTAAGTATAGCCTGACTTGCTTCTACTATAAACACCTGAGAAATCCAACAAGCCACCTCTGCCACTCAAACCCCCACTCTCCCTCTGCTAGGTCTCATTCCAGCTGCTACGGGAAAGATCTGCTCACTTTGGACTACATCCATGACTACCAGCCGCCATAGAGGGCCCAGCTCCAGTCTCCGCCCTACTCCACTCCAGCACAATAGTAGTAGCAGGAATCTTCCTACTTATCCATACCCACCCATTATTAGCCACTAATCAAACTGCTCTAACTCTGTGCCTCTGTCTAGGGGCCCTATCAACACTATTTGCCGCAACATGTGCCCTTACACAAAACGACATCAAGAAAATCATTACCTTCTCCACACCAAGCCAACTAGGCCTAATAATAGTTACAATCGGACTAAATCTCCCACAACTAGCTTTCCTGCATATCTCAACCCATGCCTTCTTCAAAGCCATACTCTTCCTATGCTCAGGATCCATCATCCACAGCCTCAATGGGGAACAGGACTTAACTACTAAACTCTAATAGTTTATAAAAACATCGGTCCTGTAAACCAAAGAATGAAGGCCATCCCCCTTCTTAGAGTTTATCCTCATCAGAAAAGAGGGAATTAAACCCTCACCTCCAACTCCCAAAGCTGGCATTCTACATTAAACTATCTTCTGACACCATACCTCCCTACACTGCCCGAATCGCACCACGAGGCAGCCCCCGAACAACCTCTAGCACCACAAACAACGTAAGCAACAACCCCCATCCCACCGCTAAAAATATCCCAACCCCATACGAATAAAACATGGCCACACCACCACATCCAACCGGACAGAAAATATCCCCCCACCATCAACAGTCACCACTCCCAACTTCCACCCCTCAACAAAACCCCCAACGATAACCCCCACAACCAATACCATAACAAACCCCAAACCATAGCCCATAACACGTCAATCCCCCCAAGCCTCAGGAAATGGATCTGCCACCAAAGACACTGAATATACAAATACCACTAACATACCCCCTAAATAAACCATAAACAGAACAAGTGACATAAATGACACACCCAAACTCAACAACCACCCACAACCGGTGATAGATGCTACCACTAACCCAACAACCCCATAATACGCAGAGGGATGAGACGCTACCCCTAACCCACCCAAAATGAAACCGAACCCCAAAAAAAGCACGAAATAAGTCATAGCAGTTTCTGCTTGGCTTTTCTCCAAGAACTACGGCCTGAAAAACCGCCGTTGTAGGCTTCAACTACAGAAACTAATGAAAAACATAGGGCACAATGCAGGGACCCCCCCCACCTGCCCCCCCCACCCCCCCCCACCCCCCTGTATTTGTGTTCTATGTACTACAGTGCATCGATTTATTTACCATATTCATGACCCCCATACGTATTAAAAACCACATACAGTGTAGTCATTAAACACATAAACATGTACCCAGGCATATTATCCATTTCCTAGTTATATATCCCCATAAACCTCAAACGATCTATTAAAACATGCATGTATTAAGGCATATATGTAGTCGGACAATAACACCCCCAACACATTTATCCGTCCAGAGGACCCGGACCTAATGATATCTAAGACATATTACATTATTACCTCGCACTAAACCCATGAACAGCTAACTTATGCATAACTCCAATACAGCACGAAAGTGCTCGAATACACACTATGATTGGTACCGCCCTTAACATGAAATATCTCCTGAAGTACATAAAGCAGGGACCAGGTTATCTATTAATCTTACACCTCACGTGAAATCAGCAACTCGACACGAGAAGTATCCATCACGACTAGCCTCAGGCCCATTCTTCCCCCCTACACCCTAGCACGACTTGCTCTTTTGCGCCTCTGGTTCCTATGTCAGGGCCATAACTTGCCAAATCCCATGAACTTGCTCTTCACAGATACATCTGGCCGGGGTCATACCTCACCATTTCAGTCCGTGATCGCGGCATTCCCCTACCTTGGCACCTTTGGTTCTCTTTTCTCTCTCTCTCCCGCAGATCGCCCCTCAAGTGCGGCGGGTGAATTGGTTTATATCCTGCACCTAAATTATGCGTTATCAACTAATCTCGACCTCAGGCACTATTGGCGTTACGGCTTAAAGATAACCGGTATCACCTTGACACTGATGCACTTTGTCTTCCATAACTCGGCTGGATGTAATGGATTAAGGACATATAGAGCCTCCCCCACGCGATGCACCCTCCTAACCATCTGGTTATGGTGTGTCCACAAGTCCCTACAATGTTGCACTTCAGTGAATGCTCGCAAGACATAAATTTCCATCAATCTACCCCATTTACTTCCTCTAACTTTCTAAACAACACGGCTAATTTTCAACTAAATGCCCAAAACATTAGCCTATCGTGTTGTATATTTCAATAATTTCTTTCTCTTATTGGCACTGGAGTTACATTAATAATTCATCAACATATTTCATACATGTGTATGCTAATCCTCTGATAAACCATTAATAATTCATCCAACTTTTTCATTCTTTTCTTGTTTATTTTTCCACCTTTCTTTGCATTCAATACTAACCAATTTTAAGCCGCACTTTTTACCATCCCCATACATCAGCTTTGCCCCAAGCACTAACCAATTTAACCCGCACTTTCTATCATCCATACACACATCAACTTCGCCCCAAGCACTAACCAATTTAAGCCGCACTTTCTATCATCCATACACACATCAACCTTCACCCCAAGTGCTAACCAATTTAAGCCGCACTTTCTATCATCCATACACACATCAACCTTCACCCCAAGCACTAACCAGCTTAAGCCGCACTTTCTATCATCCATACACACATCAACCTTCGCCCCAAGCACTAGCCAATTTTAAGCTACACAGACAACCAGTGAGCAACAAACACAAACAAACAAACAAACAAACAAACAAAACGTCTCTGTAGCTTACAATTAAAGCATGGCACTGAAGATGCCAAGATGGCCCCACACCCACCCAGGAACAAAAGACTTAGTCCTAACCTTACCATTAGTTCTCGCTAGACATATACATGCAAGTATCTGCGCCCCAATGTAAATGCCCTTGACTCATACACCGTAGGCAAAAGGAGCTGGCATCAGGCATGCCCATAGCAGCCCAAGACACCTTGCTTAGCCACACCCCCACGGGTACTCAGCAGTAATTAACATTAAGCAATAAGTGTAAACTTGACTTAGTTATAGCAACTCAGGGTTGGTAAATCTTGTGCCAGCCACCACGGTCACACAAGAGACCCAAACTAATCGTTCGCGGCGTAAAGAGTGGACTCATGCTTACCACATTAATTAAGGTCAAAATGTAGCTGAGCTGTCATAAGCTTAAGATACACTTAAAACCACCCTAAAGATGGCCCTAATTCGTATGACTTACTAAACTCCACGAAAGCCAGGGCACAAACCGGGATCAGATACCCCACTATGCCTGGCCCTAAATCTTGATGGTCTATACAACCAAAGCATCCACCTGAGAACTACGAGCACAAACACTTAAAACTCTAAGGACCTGGCGGTGCACCAAACCCACCTAGAGGAGCCTGTTCTATAATCAATAACCCACGATACACCCAACCACTTCTTGCCAAAAACAGCCTACATACCGCCGTCGCCAGTTCACCTCTTCTGAGAGTGCCACAGTGAGCACAATCGCCCTAACCCCGCTAACAAGACAGGTCAAGGTATAGCCTGTGAAGTGGAAGAAATGGGCTACATTTTCTAGCTTAGAAAATCTCACGAAAGCGGGCATGAAACAGCCCCTAGAAGGCAGATTTAGCAGTAAAGCGGGATAACATAAGCCCCCTTTAAGCTGGCTCTGAGGCACGTACATACCGCCCGTCACCCTCCTCACAAGCTCTAAACTATCAATAAATAATACGCCCACTTGCTAAAGATGAGGTAAGTCGTAACAAGGTAAGTGTACCGGAAGGCGCACTTAGCACACCAAGACGTAGCTATAATATGAAAGCATTCAGCTTACACCTGAAAGATGCCTGCCACACATCAGGTCGTCTTGAAGCCAACTCTAGCCCAATCCCCCACAACCAGACATGCATAAAAAAATCTACTAAATCTTTAAACTAAAACATTCTTCCAACTCAGTATAGGTGATAGAAAGGTCATTAGGCGCTATAGAGATCCGTACCGTAAGGGAAAGATGAAATAACAGTGAACAAGCCAAGCAATAAACAGCAAAGATAAACCCTTGTACCTCTTGCATCATGATCTAGCCAGAACAACCAAGCAACGCAGACTTAAGCTTGCCACCCTGAAACCTAAGTGAGCTACTTGTAAGCAGCTATCCCTGAGCGAACCCGTCTCTGTTGCAAAAGAGTGGGATGACTTGCTAGTAGAGGTGAAAAGCCAATAGAGCTGGGTTATAGCTGGTTACCTGTAAAATGAATCTAAGTTCAACCTTGATATCTCCTCCAGGAACCCTCAGCCACCCCAATGAAGATTATCAAGAGTAATTTAAAGGGGGTACAGCTCCTTTAAAAAAGGGTACAACCTTCCCTAGCGGATAATTAACAACCTTGTACATAACAATTGTGGGCCTTTAAGCAGCCACCAACAAAGAGTGAGTCAAAGCTCCATTTCTACAAAAATCCTAAACCCATATGACTCCCTTCTCACTAACAGGTCAACCTATATCCATAGGAGAGTTAATGCTAAAATGAGTAACTAGGGTAGAACCCCTCTCAAGCGCAAACTTACATCCACGCATTATTAACAGATAACTAATACTCCTACTACAACAAGATTTACGTATTTCACTCTCTGTTACCCCGACCCAGGAGCGCCTACTAGAAAGATTAAAATCTGTAAAAGGAACTAGGCAAATCTCAAGGCCCGACTGTTTACCAAAAACATAGCCTTCAGCCGAACCAAGTATTGAAGGTGATGCCTGCCCAGTGACTCTATGTTCAATGGCCGCGGTATCCTAACCGTGCGAAGGTAGCGCAATCAATTGTCCCATAAATTGAGACTTGTATGAATGGCTAAACGAGGTCTTAACTGTCTCTTACAGATAATCAGTGAAATTGGTCTTCCTGTGCAAAAGCGGGAATGAATACATAAGACGAGAAGACCCTGTGGAACTTAAAAATCAGCAGCCACCTCGTAACAAAACTTAACCCACTAGGCTCACCGCTAACAAGATGCTGGCTCGCATTTTTCGGTTGGGGCGACCTTGGAGAAAAACAAACCCTCCAAAAACAAGACCACCACCTCTTAACTAAAGAGCAACGCCTCAACGTACTAACAGTAACCAGACCCAATATAATTGACCAATGGACCAAGCTACCCCAGGGATAACAGCGCAATCTCCTCCAACAGTCCATATCGACGAGGAGGTTTATGACCTCGATGTTGGATCAGGACATCCTAATGGTGCAGCCGCTATTAAGGGTTCGTTTGTTCAATGATTAATAGTCCTATGTGATCTGAGTTCAGACCAGAGTAATCCAGGTCGGTTTCTATCTATGTTGAACTTTTCCTAGTATGAAAGGACAGGAAAAGTGAGGCCAATGCTTCAACGCATGCCCCCTCCCTAAGTAATGAACTCAACTAAATTACAAAGAGATCCCACACGACACCCAATCCTAGAAAAGGATCGCTAGCGTGGCAGAGTTCGGTAAATGCAAAAGGCTTAAGCCCTTTACCCAGAGGTTCAAGTCCTCTCCCTAGCTCACTATCCTCCATGATCATAGCCTACCTTATCATATCACTATCATATGCAGTACCAATCCTAATCGCCGTAGCATTCTTAACACTAGTAGAACGGAAAGTCCTAAGCTATATACAAGCTCGAAAAGGCCCAAACATTGTAGGGCCTTTCGGACTTCTCCAACCAGTGGCAGATGGTGTCAAACTATTCATTAAAGGGCCTATCCGCCCATCTGCCTCCTCTCCAATTCTTTTTATCATAACCCCTATCCTAGCCCTCCTCCTAGCCATTACAATTTGAATTCCCCTCCGCCTCCCCTCCTCCCTTACCGACCTTAACTTAGGTCTCCTTGTTTTCTGGAGATCCAGTGTGTTACATCTAGGATCAGATTCACAGATTCATTTCCACCCGCAACTGGGTCAGTTGAGGCGGGGTGGGGGGGGGTGTTATGAAAATACGATACACCCTCAAAACCCCACAAAAATCTAAACCAGGCAGGTCTTTCACATCTCAAAACTGACAATTTAACTTGTGGACATTTTGATCATTGTCATGAGTCTGTACAGCTGCTGGACATGGAAATAGGAATGTCCTTTTGTTTGCTCAGTATGGAAAGCCCCAGGCAACCCTGTGCATAGTCTGCATAAGCAAGTTACCTGACGGAAGTTGCATTATTGGTGGAAGAAGAAATGCTGAAAGGATCTACAGAAGCATGGTTTGATTGGCAAAGTGTTTGCCAGTGTCTAGGATGAGGCTGATATTAGGTAGGGTTTTTCTTTACTCGAGGACAGACTACTCAGTGGAGAGCAACTCTTGCTCATCAGCATTAGCCCAGGTGCTTTGTCTTGCTTTGTGTCTTATGTTCTCAGGACTCACCTCAAGTGTTTTGATCTATAGAAAGTTCCTAGAGAAAGTGATTTGCTTGCTTGTGAGAGGCACTTAGCAAGTGCAAATCTCCTCCTCATAGAGGGTGGTGAATTGTGGCTGGGGTGTCTCCTAAACAGACCAGCTGAGGGGTTGTTGAAGCTCTAAACCAGCCTGCTCAGAGGGAAGTGGGGTTAATGTCCTCCTTTTGCCTGGGAAGGGAAAATAGGTATATTAAAGGTCAGATCTAGTGCAAGTACAGGGCAGTTTTCATTGGAAAAAAAGGAAACTTTGCAGTCAGACACAGCAGAGGGTGTAACCCCAAGTTTTGTTCTATTTGTGAAATTTTTTTCCAGCACCTGGTCAGCACATCAAGGTGAGTACATATCTGTCATTAGTGAATGCACTAAAGGAGGAGCTTAAAAAATCATCACCCTGAAGTTAAAAATAAGACATATAAGAAATGCAGTTGGTTTTAATTTTCCCACTTACTTTCCCACAAAGTGATATACTTGCAAGTTCTCTTGGTGAGCATGGAAGCAACACATTTGTAAGGAAAACAGAGATGCTTAGTTTTGTAATGATACGAACTGGAGGGAAATCACAAGTCATGTCCCGATGCATGATAGTATTGCAAGAACTGACCACACCATCTCAGTTTTGGTTAGGAATTAGTCAACTCTGGACATCACTAAGTGAGAATGTAAATTGGGAATCAGTTTGGCAGCAATTTGGTAAGAGGATTTGTAAGGTTCACACTCTTATCCTGCTTCTGTTCCCACTACTGGGGCAAAAATGTCCTTGTTGTCAATAACACTCAATAAATGGCATGTGATAGAAAAATAACAAACAGGATGAGCAGCCACCCATGTTCTGGTTTTGGAGATTCATCTGCCTGGGGACTTTTAGGACAGTGGAACTGGCTGCAGAGTAGACTGGGTAGGTTATTACTTTGTTTCTAGGGAGAATTAAGCTAAGTCTAATGAGAGTCACTTAAATCCAGAACGTGAGGGCACAGGTTCATGGTGAGACCAAAGGATGTGGAGACCCTTTGCAGCAGAGGATCTGCCCATGGGCATGTCTTTACTCTTCTGCAGTTAATGAAGCTCTTCCAACACGGCACCACCTTGCATTACTCCGAGTGCTTGAATGAAGGATAATTCCCATGTCTGAGCTATCAGGCAGCCATTTGCCAGCCCACAGAACCTCGTGCCTGAGCCCAGAGGCTCTGCCTATGCTTTCACACCTATGCTTTCCATAGCAGGTGCCCTGGGGTTTAGCTGAGACCTGCTCCCCCCACCTGTTTTCCTACCTGGACATCTAGGAGGTGAGAGAGGCCACATGGCAAACACATGGAGCCGGCACCAAAATGTTGAGATTCTTTAATGGAATAGACGTAGGCTGGCAGGTTCCTGCACCCATGGCAGCACTTTGCAGAGCAATTCATTACCATCATGTACTAGAGGATTGTTTTTCATAGTTTCTTTTAGTAACTTTAAAGGAAAAGAGAAGAAGTTCCTTTGTATCTGAATAACCTCCTCAGTAATTTCATGCCACCACCATTCCCAGGTGGTTTCAGCCATGCCCAGTGCATGACCACCAAGAGCAGGGACAGCCGCCTGGGCCTCCTGGGCACAAGGACAGCCTGGGGGCCAGCAGCACCCCAAAGTCCTTCCTCCAAAGAGTGCTGGGCGCATGGGCAGTGGGTGGGGTGGGACACTGGGGGCCCATGTCACCTCCATGTCACAATGCGACCACCGGGCAATGCTGAGGTCACAATGCCCCGGGGCAGTATAAAAGGGAGCCAGAGTCCCATGTCCTGCTGCCAGAGCTGGCCTGGAGGCAGCCTGAAGACATTTGAGAGGAAGTCCTTGAGGAGCCGGTGGAATCCCTTGACAGGGGCTGACAGGGAGAGCATGTCAAGGAAGACCTGGATGGGGCAGCTGGACTTTCTCCACTGCAGGGCATCTCCCAGCAGGGCCACGTCCAAGTTTCATCTGATGGATGAAGATCCTTTTCAGCTGGATAGCAGTAGCAAAAATCAAGGGAATGCGTTCTTGAGGAGCACTGCAGAGTCTCACAGGATCCTCATCGGGACTGGGGAGCTAGGGTAAGCAGCTGTAGGAAGTGGAATGCCAGAGTGGTTTCAAGGGAGGTCCGGAGGCCTCGCAGACGGCGTACCAGAAGGTACAATGCGTCTTCGCACAAGGTGATGGATGCGAATGGCTAAGCTGGGCAAGGTATCCAAGTGTTTGTCAGAATTTCCTCATCATGTACTGCTAGTGAAAGGAGAGTGAAGGAAAGAGGGAGAGGGGAGGGAGG